>JAWPHD010024819.1:0-18125 GCA_037043455.1 Cyrtodaria siliqua | reverse complement strand
AATACAATACCATGATATTACATACAGCATAATACAATACAATGCAATTAACAACAACTTCCTACAGCTGAGAATGATCACCACACTGAGTTAATGTTCTTGTACCAGCACTTGGAGAAACTATTGGAACACTAGTCTCAGAATGATGGGCAGTGCTATTTTTATACAAATGACTCAACCGGATTTTCCCGTAATCTAAATCAAAAGTGTATTTTCTAGAAGTGGTTTTTTTTTCTTGTTTTTTTAAACGCATATATAAAAGCACATAGTTTAACTAACAGTTGCTAATGGATGTAGCAACTTTATTAACATCACAGCAAATCAATTTGAGCAAGTGTTTTCTTGGATAAAAGCCAGTGTTTGTGGTTATTTTTGGTAAGTTTGATGTTTTGAGTCAATTAACAGCTTGTTAGAAGTAACGATCCTTTTTTAAAGTAGCGCAGGTGTAAACAAATAGTTCTAGAGGGTGAGATCCCCTCCTAATCTCATAGTGCCATATCGAAATGATGAGGTTAGAGAGGGCGATATTTCCTCCTAATGCCATATCGTAATGTTGAGTTTAGAGAGGGCGAGATCCCCTCCTAGTGTCATATCGTAATGTTGAGGTTAGAGAGGGCGAGATTCCCTCCTAGAGTCATATCAAAATGTTGAGGTTAGAGAGGGCGAGATTCCCTCCTAGTGTCATGTCGAAATGTTGAGATTAGAGAGGGCGAGATTCCCTCCTAATGTCATATCGAAATGTTGAGGTAAGAGAGGGCGGGGCGAGATCCCCTCCTAGTGTCATATCGAAATGTTGAGGTTAGAGAGGGCGAGATTCCCTCCTTGTGTCATTTCGAAATGTTGAGGTTAGAGGGTGCGATATCCCCTCCTAGTGTCATATCGAAACGTTGAGGTTAGAGAGGGCAAGATTCCCTCCTAGTGTCATATCGATATGTTGAGGTTAGAGAGGACGAGATTCCCTCATAGTGTCATATCGAAATGTTGAGGTTAGAGAGGACGAGATACCCTCCTAGTGTCATATCGAAATGTTGAGGTTAGAGAGGGAGAGGGCACGATTCCCTCCTAGTGTCATATCGAAATGTGAGGTTAGAGAGAGCGAGATTCCCTCCTAATTCATATCGAAATGTTGTGGTTAGAGAGGGCGAGAGTCTCTCCTAATGCCATATCGAAATGTTGAAGTTAGAGAGTGCGAGATTCCCTCCTAATGCCATATCGAAATGTTGAGGTTAGAGAGGGCGAGATTTCCTCCTAATGCCATATCGAAACGTTGAGGCCAGAGGGTGCGATATCCCCTCCTAGTGTAATATCGAAACGTTGAGGTAAGAGAGAGCGAGATCCCTCGTAGTGTCATATCGAAACGTTGAGGTCAGAGAGGGCGAGATCCCCTCCTAGTGTCATATCAAAACGTTGAGGTCAGAGGGCGAGATCTCCTCCTCATGTCGAAAGCTTAATATCAGAAAGGACGGTATCCCCTCCTAATGTCATATCGAAACGATGAGGTCCGAGAGGTCGAGATCCCCTCTTGATGTTATAAGTGTAACCTGTCATGTGATTATAATTAAGTATTACAAATCATGAAGGTAATGATGAGAAACTGTAAAAGTTTAAATCAATAGATTTTTTTTATTATATCTATCTTAATATTGCCGTATGTCCCTTTAATGCTGTAAATTATAGCATCGTAAACGTTGATGTCAGGGAGGGCGAGATCCTCTCCTAGTGTCATATCGAAACGTTGAGGTCAGAGAGGGCGAGATCCACTCCTAGTGTCATATCGAAACGTTGAGATCTTTGAGGGTAGCTTTCTTTTTGAAGTCATGATACTTTGAAGTTAGGGAGGGCGAGATCCCCACCGGCTAGTATATTTATACTTCGGGGTTAGAGAGGGCGAGATCTCCTTCAGATGTCATACTGATACTTTGAGGTCAGATCTCCTCCTAGTGGCATATGTCTACTTCTAATCAGATATGACGAGATCCCCTCCTGGTGGCATATTTAGAGATCTCCTCGTAATGCCATGTATATACTTTGATGTCAGCGAGGTCAAGAGAATGAATGAATGGTGTTTTACGGCACGTCGACACGAAAAGGTCATATTGTGCACAAAAACTGGTGCAAATGAACAATGAAATAATAAATTGTTAAAGAGTGCTGTAAAACGCATAGGTAACACTATTTACAAATTAAGGCATGATATGGTACAACATATTAACTGTGTATATGAATTACTAAACAATAAAACAAGTAAATGCAATTGCACGAGGGCTAGATCCTGAAACACAAATAATTAATATGATAGAGATAAACCATTTGATTCTAGTTATTGGACTGTGTAGAACCATTAGAAAAATACAGAAGTGGGATTCAGACAGAAAAAACATGTCTCCAGCTGTTTATGAAATAACAAAGAAACACAGACTTTATTGTAAATGAAGAATAATTATTTATTCAGTGTTTAATGATCCAATAGCTGTAGCGTTTGATCGATCTATTAATTGCTATTAACCGCAGTCCCCAGTGGGACAAACGATAACGGGCTCTGTCTTTCATCTTGGATATAATCGCCACCGAACGTGCCGTGGTACTAGCATTAAGGGACAAATCAATAGTTCACACACCTATGGAGTAACTATTTGTTTTTATCAGTGAAAACACTAGTCAGTTTGGTGTGAACAAGATAATTGTGTGTAATTTTGTTGTCATAAACATCTTAAAAAAATACGTTTTTATTGTGTGAAAAACGGTCATGCACGCATCGGCTGTTGTAGATTCTGTGGCACTTAAACTAACATGAATACCGTTTTGTTGGTAACGCACAAACCTGCGAGCCTGTATGATAGTGTACAGCATTAAAGGGACACACGGCAATATTAAGATATATATATTTTTTAATTGATTTAAACTTTTACAGTTCCTCATCATTACATACATAATTATAATCACATGACAGGTTACACATAATTCTATACACTCACTTATAGTTCAATTTTTAATACATATACTCCTTATAGATCATATCAATCACACATTTTAATCAATAATCCAATGATATAAAAAAAAAAGGAATTATATATAAAATAACAATTTATGTGAGGATGTAATTGAATATGGTTTGAGAAATACTATTTGGAATAGAACATTTGACAGTAAACGCCTCTGACAAATATTTACTTAAATAAAAAAGTTATTTTTTCTTTGAAGATTGTAGCAGTTTTACAAATTTAAACATATTTGGCCTTTGCATGTAATATGTTCTTATATATGTATTTCTATTATCATTATAAGATGTACAAATTAAAACAAAATGAAATTCGTCTTCAATTTCAGTTTAATTACATATTTGACAAACTCTTTCATTTCTTTCAATCCTATGTCTTGAATAACGACCTGTCTCATTATTTAAGCTATGTGAAAATAAACATAATTTAGTAAAAACACTTCATAATCTTTTTGTACATAAAATATTCAGATAATTTTCATAATGATCTTTAACATGTCTATACAAACTTGATAATACTCTATTTTCTTGTAGATCAGTGTTCCATTTTGAAATAAAGCAATCCACCAACCTCTGTTTAAAGCTAGATACAAAAAGTTGATGGTTCACCCTTAAAGGATCATACCATACATACATACATAAAGCCATAGGTATTAAGGAGATATTTTACATTGGACAACCAATTGTTTAAACCATTTTCACAATCAGACAATGAAGATTTATGTATAGATGATTCAATTATTTTTCTGTTGTAACTAATTTCAACCAATATCTAACTATTCTAGTATATCTAACTAATGGATAACGCCCCAATTCACCGTACACACCAGCATTACTCGTTGTCAGTTTTACTCCTAGAATGTGTTTACAAAACTTGAGATGAATTTTCTCTATCTCCTTCGATTTTTATGGAACCCCACACTTCACAGCCGTAATTGAGTATTGATGAAATAAAAGCATCAGCTAACTGAAGGGATGTTTTAGGTTTTAGTTCAGTATTTGTTATGTTAGCAGTTAAAAGATTCATAGTTTATAATGCTTTGCTGCACATAGCTTGTTGATTTAACGTATATGACCCAGTGTAGTTAAATACAAACTCAAGATAATTAAAATCATCAGAAACCTCTAATAATGCTCCGTTATAAGAAAACTTTTCATCAACGGTTACTCTACCTCTTTTACGAAAAACTAAAACCTTTGTTTTTCAGTATTTACTTCCAGGACCTCAGTTTCATAATATTTATATAGACGATTTAAGCTCATTTGCAGATCTTGCGGAGTATTACCTATTAAAACCATATGATCAGCTAAAAGCAGTAAAATTAAAGAAAAATCATCTAATGATAAACCACCATCTATTCTATTTTGCAAATATAACTCTAAATCTTCAATAAACAATGCAAACATGATCGGAGACATTATCTCCCATTGCTTCAAACCGACTGAAAACTCGAAAAAATCCGAGAAAGAACCGAAGTATTTAATGCATGATTTGATAGTGTTATACAAAGAACGAATTATTCTTAGCATTTTCCCGTTATGCCAAATTTATATAACTTTAACCACAATTGCATTTATATAAATAGAATCAAACGCCGTTTTAAGGTCTATAAAAGCATTTACATACGCGCCTCCATATATATTTCTAGTATCAGTTTTACTTTAATAACTAATGAATAATCAGTAGCACTAATACAATTAGGAGTTTTATTTCCCCTCTTTAACAAAATGTATAATATTGCAATCTAATAAACAAGTAGTAATATGGAAAATGTAAATATGAATATACGAGTTAACGGGATGCCGTGTGTTCCTTTAATATCTATTAATATGCTTACAAAAAAAAACGCTTATAATTTGCATCCTACCCACGTCCAATTACCATTATGCAATTATATGTCGCTTAATACAAAGACAAGACAAACGTGCAAAGCGCGTGCCGCTTTATACAATGTTATGAATGTTCTATATACGATGTATATAATAAAATCTGTTTTATTTTGCCGTAAGCTTTCGTTTTTTCCCAACTTTCTTCATTCTTGCATACGTATTAATATACATTATTATACATAATACACTATTCAGTATAAATGCAATAGGCGGAGTGCACAAAACAAATTTGTATAATTATCATAATTAAAAAGTACCAACTGGCTTTCACATGTTCGATTTTAACAGCCACCTTGAAGTAAATATTAAAAGAATCTTTTATGGGTATCCGGTGAAGATAGGGAATTCCAACCCGAGGTATAAGTGGTTTTATCGGAACCGAGGTTCTGCCGAGGTTCCGATTAAAACACTTATACCGAGAGTTTGAATTTCCTATCTGAACCGAATACTCATGACAGATTATTTTTCTTGCATATCAGGTACATGTTGTGCGTTGACGCTGCCAGCTACTAATGTTTTACATGTTTCCCTGCATACCGGATGTTGGTGCGCGCTTGAATTTTATCTCGACCTTAGGGTGAGATGGCAATATCTAACCCCGGCAAAATGACGGATATCCTTGTCAGGTATGCAAGAAAATAACTTTATCATGCAGATGTGACTTTTCTGCCCAATAAAGGGGTGACCTATTAAATTTTGCTTTATTAGCCACTGACCAATAGAGCAAATCAATGCGGAATCCCTCGGCATTTATTGTATGTAACGTTATCTGACGTCATGCACGTAACGTTGCCTGACGTCATAAAACAAACAAAAAACAACAACATGGCGGCGTCCTCTATAAGCGTAACATTCTGAGAAATAGGTAATAATAGTAATTCTTACAAAAAATTTGGATAATCTACATGATAAATAGAATATTATGTCAGTGCCTTTTACTATCAAGTTTGTTAGGCTCGGCACGAAAACGAAGAATGGCTCGGCAGAGCCTCGCCATTCTTCGTTTTGAAATTTCTAAGCCTCGCCTAATAAACTTGATAGTAAAGGGCACTGACATAATATTCTCTATATATCCGACAGTTCGAGAAAAGTACAACATCAAGGAGGTTCACCAAATACAAAATATGGTAAATTCATCCCTCTTAGATAGTTGGAGTATTTTGTAAAATGTTAAGAATTCGCCCATAATCGCGCGTATACAGGTAAGTACTAATTTGTTTCCAGGAAAACATTATAATGATAAATGTGCGCAATTTCGCAGGCGGGTTTTCAACATGCTGCACGCAGACGGGTTTTCAACATGCTGTACATACAATTAATACGCGTATCATGTGTGGTAATGCGTTTTTTTTGCTTAAAGTGGTTTATAGCCTTGAAATGGAGTGAGTCTTATTGTTGCATCAAGGTCTTATATTTCGTATAGGTCTCATATTCCGTACACTGTTTGAAGGTCTTACATTCCAGACAAGATATTGATTCAAGGTCTCATTTCCGTACACTGTTTGAAGGTCTTACATTCCAGATATGATATTGATTTATGGTCTCATATTCCGTACACTGTTTGAAGGTCTTACATTCCAGACATGATATTGATTCAAGGTCTCACATTCCGTACACTGTTTGAAGGTCTTACATTCCAGACATGATATTGATTGAAGGTCTCACATTCCGTACACTGTTTGAAGGTCTTACATTCCAGACATGATATTGATTCATGGTCTCATATTCCGTACACTGTTTGAAGGTCTTACATTCCAGACATGATATTGATTCAAGGTCTCATATTCCGTACACTGTTTGAAGGTCTTACTTTCCAGATATTATATTGATTCATGGTCTCATATTCCGTACACTGTTTGAAGGTCTTACATTCCAGATATGATATTGATTCATGGTCTCATATTCCGTACAGTGTTTGAAGGTCTTACATTCCAGATATGATATTGATTCAAGGTCTCATATTCCGTACACTGTTTGAAGGTCTTACATTCCAGACATGATATTGATTCAAGGTCTCATATTCCGTACACTGTTTGAAGGTCTTACATTCCAGACATGATATTGATTCAAGGTCTCATATTCCGTACACTGTTTGAAGGTCTTACATTCCAGACATGTTATTGATTCAAGGTCTCATATTCCGTACACTGTTTGAAGGTCTTACATTCCAGACATGATATTGATTCAAGGTCTCATATTCCGTACACTGTTTGAAGGTCTAACATTCCAGATATGATATTGATTCAAGGTCTCATATTCCGTACACTGTTTGAAGGTCTTACATTCCAGATATGATATTGATTCAAGGTATCATATTCCGTACACTGTTTGACGGTCTTACATTCCAGATATGATATTGATTCAAGGTCTCATATTCCGTATATAACATACAATATGATTCAGCGTCTTTGTATTTGGTTATTTTACCTTCTATAAATACAATGTCCTGGTTCATTTTGACACATATTTATCAGTCCACACAAAACCGCACTCCCGCACTCCAATCAAACCCCCTTCCACCCTCATCTAGTATAACTTTACAAAAAAATAAAATATGTTTAAACCAAAAATAGATGTATATAATTATCCCATAAATAGATCCGACTACACCAGTTACCAACCAATCACCGGGCAGGGAAAACGTTCCAGTGTAAATGCGGAGCTCTTACGCAGAATCTCTTAATTTTGCTGGTTGACAGGGTAAACAAACCAGAAAATCTTGCTAAAATATTAAAATTCAACTTTTGAAGAGTTCTTATAAAGGTTAAATCATACATTTGTGCAATGTATTCATAATGTGTTGCATAATCAAAGAAAGAAGTATATTTTACAGTTTCCTCATGTTTCTACATGCAAGTAGGTGGGTCAGCACCATCCGACCCAAACAGCTTTTTCAAAACATACTCAACATATGGTTTGTGGATTTTTTTTTCGATAATAATAAAATAGGTCTTTCAAAACAAGTAAGCACAAATATAGCTTCTTATAGTATAGAACTCAGTACAGAGCTTAGAGCTATAATATACGTCTATGGAAAATGAACTGGTGTAGTATGACCTAAAATATAGGCTCTGTTCTAATAATTGAATCGAATTGGGGTTTTAAGGCGCACCAACACATGAAGAGGTTATATGGCGCCTAGCAGGCATGAACATGCCAGGCTCATCTTCCATGTACATCGAGATAAAATATGGAAAATGGGCCTAGAACCTTCTCACCCTGAACTGCAGAGTTGCTGCAAATTCTATCGTAGAAACTCCATTTACGCTGGAGCCACGTAATTGTTTATCTGCCACTGCTCTTCGATGCGAGCGAGATGGCACCTGAAACAATGCAGGGATCATGATGAAGACCTTTAATGAACATGAACAAAAAATGATAAAATGAACATGAATTTGTGGGGATTTTACCCCTCTGCCTACCCCTTCAAAGGGATCTGCAGTGGCCGTATTCCTTGCCCCGTGACCAAACTGGGCCCCCGGCAAAACTATCTTTAAAACAGATAGTCGGCGCGTTTGGGGAAGCACAATGTATAAGTGATTGAGGGTCATGGAGTGAAATAATTTTAATAGGAAAATGTAAGGTATAGAGTAGAGCAATGTAACGTTTTGTAATCGGTATTCCGATAAAAGTTAACACGGCAGTGCCAGTGCGGGGAATTGGAACAAAACAAGTATGTGCCTTCCATTACGGAAGGCGGAAGGCCAATTGTTAAAATATTCAAAGGACCATAACCCTGAAAACTGGAGGCCCATGAGGGCCTGAATCGATTTACGGGCAAAGTACACTCTGTTAGATGATGCTACATGCAAAATATCAAAGCTCTAAAAGGAAGATTTTTAAATGTATTTCCTAATATTTCTACGAAAACATTTGACCCCCGGTGAGGGGCTTATTTTGATCCCAGGGACACCATTTGTACAACTTGGTAAAGGACCACTATATGATGCTACACGCAACATATCAAAGCTGTAGCCCTTGTGGTTTCAGAGAAGAAGATCCGGGCACCTTGAACAATATCGTGACTAGGAAATCACGGCGATAGGTAATTTTAAAGAGGGTTTCATTACCAGATACCGTGTAAAATTAACGCACTTTGCAATAATTTATTTGCAATTTCCGCATTTCTATTTCTTTCTTCGTCTGTTTCGGTCACAACTAAAGTACATCGTAACAAATCACTTAACGATATACCATTCTATAAACAAATCTCGTTTGGTCTTGTCAGACACATTTAGTCAATCAGCATTCAGTTTAATAAACTGTAGGCTTTCATAATTTCTGTATCGCTTTCAACTCGAGTTTTTTATAGGCTTACACAAATACACCTCCTGCGAGGCCAAAAGCCAGCTTAAACGGCTGGCGCCGAAAAATAACTCTCGATCGGCTGGTTCTGGGGCATCAATGTGTTCTTAAAATAGAAGTTATCGCTGTAGGCTGGTTCCCGAGTAATCGATTAATAAAGCGCCGCATTGTAAACACGTTTTTAAGTTTGGTAAACACTCGATACAAACAAAGTTGTTTTTTCCGAAAGTGTACATACTTTGTAACACTCGTCTTATATTATTAAATCAGCATTTATATTCCATGCGCAATGTTATTATCATGTCAGTTCATTTGCTCATTTAGTAAAGGCTAAGGAAAATAAAAATTGTTCTCCATTAATTACTTCTCCTTCCAGTGGCACTTAGCACAAATATATTCGTCGGCTTCGGGAAGTGTACAGTACTGGTTCTACCCAGGAAAAGTGGGTGGTCTGCCTCAACTACAAAAAAATCGACCGTCATATATAACCTGACATGTGTTGAAAATGACTTAAAACATCATACACACAAACAAACAAACAAACAAATAAACAAGCAAACCTTTACGAGCAGATTTATTGTGTCACTTGCGTAGCATGGTATACATTATAGAGATCACTTTGTCCGTCGTCCGTCGTCGTATGTCACACTTTAATTTGAAACACCGCAATCTTGGCCATAACTTTAACAAATATTATAGCTATCTTCACGGAACTTCACACACGTCTTACAGCAAAAAAAGGCGTTATTCATGTCCAATAACTTTGACTTTCTTTTTAGCAGAGTTATGCCACTATTCATAAATCTTTTACCAGTAATCTAACCGAGCTCATAAAAGTATTTGACCCTGTGTTCATGAAACGTCACAACTATCTCCATCTTACCCAAAGGAATGTCGTTGCACATGTTCAATAACATTGACTTTTATATTGGTAGGGTTATTCTCCTTAACATAAAAATTTAACAGCTAAAAAAAGTTCCATCATTTATATTTATAAAAGATTGCGCACCCTGTCTTCAAACTGTAAAGTTAGATTGTCTTCGCTAAAGTAAGCACACGATAGGCGACACCAGTGATCCGTGGAACACCCTGCTATTCTATTTTTATTGCTTAAGTTTTATGAAAAGTGGCATTACTTAATAAGGAAGAACTATATCATGACCGTAATGTCAATATATTGCCAAGTCATGAGGGCTGGCGTGGCGCAGTCGGTAGCACGGCGGATTTGTAACCGGAGGCCCCGGGTTCAATCCTCCTTGGTGCCACTGAGTTACGTTGTTCTTGGGCAATACACTTTCCCTTAGCCTCGTCCGCCGGATGGGGACGTAAACCGGGCAGTCCCGTGTATCTGTCTATCATCCGAGCATGTTAAAGAACCATAGGAAACTATTCGATAATAAGAGTAGGGCACGGTTCCCAGATTCCTATGTATTCTTCCCTTCTCTCTGGGGCGGCTCTAAATAACCTATACTGTGTTGATGAGCCGTTAAACAACATTCCAATTCAAATTTCCAAGTCATAAGTAGGTTAAAGTTTCATGCAAAGGGACATTACTATGTCAACATGATGTACAGCGTCGTTAGACATATATATGTAATGACATTCCTTGGGGGTAAGTTGAAGATCAGTGTGCGGAGTTTCTTGATCATTGGGCAATTAACTGGCAATTACTAGTTATTGCCAGTTATGAGCTCGGTTAGGTTGCAGGTTAATTTTTTATGAAAAGGGGCATTACTCCACATTGAACAATTAATAAGGAAGAACTATTAAAGACATCACACCAGAATCAAAAGATCACGGACATTTTACAGCTAGAGACGATCACAAATTTGTTAATCCTCTACTGTGGAAAATATTTATTGAGGCCCTGACATAATTTTATATAAGACTACAATGTGAAATGTTTCTTACAATTGCTAAATGTTCATTTTATTGTTTGGAATAGAAACATTAAAATATGGCAGATTAAAAAGGTAAAGTCTGCAAATTCAATACTAACAATATTGAAATTAAATCATATTGGTACTGTTACACATACAATTTAGAAATAATTAAATCGGATTTAAAATTGTTTGTCGGGGCCTCATAATATAACGGTACATACCAATCTCCAATTTTGCATGAAATTCTCGTACTTCTCACAATGCATGAAAAAAACAATCATAATTATGCCCCCACTATTTCTATAGGATGGATTAGGCTGGTGGGATGTCTTTAACAGTTTCATGACCGTTATGTCAATATGTCGCCAAGTCATAAGCAGGTTAAAATTTCATGCAAAGGGACATAACTATGTCAACATGATGTACAGCGTCATTGGACATATATATTCAATGACATTCCTTGGGGGGTAAGTTGAAGATGTGTGCGGAGTTTCATGATCATAGGGCGACTACTTTTCAAGTTTTTGCCAGTTATGAGCTCGGTTAGGTTGCAGGTTAAAGTTTTGTGAAAAGGGGCATAATTTTTCTGAAATGAAAATCCTGGACGTGTGTAACAACTTTCTTCGGGGGTAAGATGAAGATGTTTGTGAAGTTTCATGAAAATAGGTCACCTGCTTTTCAAGTTATGGCCAAGGTTAGGTTGCAGGTTAAAGTGTGACGAACGACGGACGCCAGACGACGGACGACGACGGACAAAGTTATCCCTAGGTGTCTGCCACGCTACGCAGGCGACCCCAAAAGTCAGTATTTTACTTCTGGTGCATTCAAACGTTTTACCAGACGGTCATATGTATGCATCTTATATATGTCACGGACGTTTCCAAATCAATGAAGTGATGTGCTAATGATCTCGATTGTCAAATTTGATACGTCTATAATGTGAACTAATCTGATTTCCATGTTAGTCAGCTAATTGGTGCCGAAAATTGTAGGAATTGTAAACCAGAAATCCTACACATTTTAGACGACACCCACTCCAACGATGCTATCAAGTACAGACGCTATGTGACACGCCTATATTAATACTAGTCCTTATGTCTACAATAATAATCATCTACTACACAGGATATGGAAACAAGGGCAATGTATGTTATGTCATTGAAGCTTAAATGTTGGGTCTACATGCTTTATCACCGCTGCTAGCAAAGAATTACATGTCACCGGCGCTAGCAATGCATTTTATGTCATCGGTGCTAGCAATGCATTATATGTCACCGGTACCAGCAATGCATTATATGTCACTGGTGCTGGCAATGCATTTTATGTCATCGGTGCTAGCAGTGCATTATATGTCACCGGTGTTAGCAATGCATTTTATGTCATCGGTGCTAGCAATGCATTATTTTTTACAGGTGCTAGTGCTCAATGCATTATATGTCACCGGCGCTAGCAATGCATCATATGTCACCGGTGCTAGCAATGCATTATATGTCATCGGTGCTAGCAATGCATTATTTGTCACCGGTGCTAGCATTGCATTATATGTCACCGGTGTTAGCAATGCATTTTATGTCATCGGTGCTAGCAATGCATTATTTGTCACCGGTGCTAGTGCTGAATGCATTATATGTCACCGGCGCTAGCAGTGCATCATATGTCACCTGTGCTAGCAATGCATTATATGCACCGGTGCTAGCAATGCATTATATGTCACCGGTGCAGGTGCTCAATGCGGTATATGTCACCGGCGCTAGCAATGCATTATATGTCACCGGTGCTAGTAATGCATTATATGTCACCGGTGCTAGTAATGCATTATATGTCATCGGTGCTAGCAATGCATTATATGTTACCGGTGCTAGCAGTGCATTATATGTCACCGGTGCTAGCAATGCATTTTATGTCATCGGTTCAAGCAATGCATTATATGTCACCGATGCTAGTGCTCAATGCATTATATGTCACCGGTGCTAGCAATGCATATTAGCGAGCTCAGCTTGCGTCGCGAGCGCAAGCGAGCTTTAGGGTAACACGAGTAACAAAATACAATGGGGAAAACAAAATGGTAAAAACCCATCTCCACGCAGAGTTATCCTTCCTTGCACTCACATATATATAATTTCCACGCAGAGTTATCGTTCCTTGCACTCACATACATACTCTGCTAACTACTAAATTACAAGATTTTGGTAAAACCTGTTAAATTAGAATATTTTTGCCTGAAAATTATTTATTTCTTGTGTAAATGTAATTTTCAGAATATCTGCATATTAGAGGTTGCAATTTTTTATACTTAGGGCGTGCATCGAAATTGTTTGATATTTTATCTACATTATGTATGATCCGGAATTTTCAGTGAGTGTGTGTGGGTTGGGGGGGGGGGGGGGAGGGGGGGGGGGCGGGGGGAGGTAGGGGGCGCTGCGCCCCCCCCACCTGTATCCGCTAGTGTGATAGCGGAAAAATAACTAAAATTTTTGGATTGGGTAAAAAAGTCAAAACACAGTAAACTCCCTTAAAAGGGGAGGTCACTCCAATTGCCGTTCCGAGCACAGTTTACGCCTAGTCTCGGCCAGCTAGAACGTATCTTGTATATGTCTTACTTGCAGATATCGGTCTGGGCAGATTAGGCCAATTTAAGCACCCACTAGCGATTAACAATTTGTTCGCGCAATTTTTTCATGCGCATAAAAAGAGAGTATGATAATGGACCTTTGGAAATGTCGAGCACGACACATACGAAATATTGCAGTCTCGGTTTGATTGAGACTGTTGATGAGCGGTTGTGAAATATGCTAGCTACCGCTCACGCCCACTAGGCCCGGGTTGAGCAGAACTCAATATTCATCAAAATCAACAGTACAGAATGTTAACCATCTCGAAGATGGCAAGCATATGGCGGTGGATATAGCAATATTTGTATCTTTATTTCATCCCCTATATCCAGCGGCGTATGGTCCCAGGATCTAATAAAATGGTATGCCCCGAAGAGCGAAATAAACAAAAAGGAATTTAGTTGGGAGCAGCGGTTATGAAGCCTGCGTATCACAAGTAACAGACAAAAGACTAAATTAAAAAGCAGACAACATATCCTGAGTGGTTAAACAATACCCAGAGCCTTTTATCGGCCGGAGTAGTGGAACCACCGAATCGAAAATTAAGTAAGAAAACAAAAGAAATTGAAAATGTACCCCCGATCACTAAATATAAGTATCGGGCTCAGCGATCTACAAAGATCGAATGAATAACAGTACTGATTGCAAGCGCGGGGAGACGTTTTACTGCCGCCACACTGCACAAGCAACGCCACTGTGCTATAAAAATGTGTATCGACGTTTGCGTGACGTCATGTTGTAAATAAACGTACATGCATCAGTTAAACATTTTAACGTCACCTGCTGCTTCTCATCAAATTAACTTAAAAATTGTGTTTTTTTTTAAAGATTACGCCCATCTCCGTCTGGTACTTTGCTCACCTCTATTCGCTTTCGCTTGGACAGGTAGACGGCTACACAGCGTTTAAATAGCTTGTTTGAGTGAAACGGTACATGCGCAGTGAAGCAGTCTATCGGACAGGTTACCACACACATAAATAATATTATGTCAGTGCCTTTTACTATCAAGTTTATTAGGCGAGGCTTAGAAAACGAAGAATGGCGAGGCTTTGCCGAGCCATTCTTCGTTTTCGTGCCGAGCCTAACAAACTTGATAGTAAAAGGCACTGACATACTATTCTTTTTATCATGTAGATTATCGACATTTTTTGTATGAATTACTATTATTACCTATTTCTCAGAATGTTACGCTTATCGAGGACGCCGCCATGTTGTTGTTTTTTGTTTGTTTTATGACGTCAGACAACGTTATGTACGTGCATGACGTCAGATAACGTTACGTACAGTAAACGCCGAGGGATTCAGCTAAACAGAACATGGTTAAAATGTGTTTATGTATTAACTAAAGTCATTTATAATATATTCAAGTTAATTATAGTCATGTATAATATATTTACGTCAATACATGTATTATCTGATTCAGAATGTTTGTTTTGTTTAACGCCCTTTATTTAATACAGGCCTGACATTTCTCAGGCTTTGAGATGGTAATTACCTGCTGTTTTATGCGTTTACAAGCTCATCCGCTTTTTTGTTATTTGATTTAATTTAGAGATAAGTATATGCTATACAGAAGTTTTAAAGCGTAGATATTGTTATATTTTTTGGAGAATGTAGTGGTCACTTGTAGGCAACGCGACAGGTTTTACGCTTGAAGTGTTTATTTGTACACATGTTAAAATAAAGAAAGTTAAACCACAGACTTAATAATCTCTGAATACAGTTCTGCGGTTAATCACATTTAAAATGTACAAATACCATCATTCAACTATTAAATGTATACAAGGGACAATACATACAGCCCGTTCATTTTGATATACACATAAAGAAACAATGATACATTCGCATATAAAAATGTCAGCAAGTGATGTTAATCTTAATAGTGTACGACCCGACGAACGGATATAGTATATTTTGTAAATAAAATAACTAACATGGAAGCCTGAAAAAGATATGCATTCGAGGAATAAGCTTTATACATTGGTTAAACATAGTTTTACAAATGTCAGATTCGCTATGTCCTAATTAACGTCTATTTCTCGCAAACAATGCCATCAGTAATCCTTAATTATATATTGATTATTCACAAGATCTTAATTACAGTCGGAAAATTACAGTGGGATTCGAATAAAATCCTGCTTATTTCATGTACATTATGCAAATAGACTCAGTATATGTATCTTTTTAAAACCGAATCTTGACTATTGTTGTCTTTTCATTTCATATTCATTCTGACAAAGATTTTGATTTTTACTATAAAATCTAAGGACAAAAAACGATGAACACAAATCTAATAACTTACTGAAAAATAAGGTGAAATCTCAACATCTCGGCAATTGGAAATTATCAATAAGATCAAATACATAGAGAATCTAACATGAGCGCCTGTATACTATTAAATTTATTAAACGAGTAAGATAAATAATATGATGCGAGGTTTAAAGTATGGTACCTGTACCTGTTTTGTTTTCAGTGTATCGTATTGTTTTTCCATGTATCGTTTTGTATCTTTTTGTGTGTGTTTAACCGTCGTTCTTCATAATGAACATTTAAACTGTGCGTCTTGCCATTTGATTGTTTTAGTACACGTATGACATTGTTTGATGTATGCAGAAATTAGACATATGCATGTTTTTGTTTTACGACATTGATACACTAGTAGTACTTGTATACTATTACTTTGTGATGATGCAAATAGTATTAGTATTATACATTATACATTATAAATTCTTCTTTTGTATTTCATTTTCTATTGTTTTAGTCCTCAAAATTCACCAGAATGCGCCATTTACAGAGTAATTTCGGAAAAAAATTATCGGGGGAAAATCCTCAACCGCCAACCCAACACCTTCACCGCCCCAATGTTTAACTCCTTTCGGCGCCTCTGTATAATGTTTGCTCTGAGACTCTTACCCACCCGATGAAGTAATCAGAAAAAAACAAAAGAAACGCATCGTATTGTGGTCGAGTGCTGAACAAATTAGGTGCCCATATCCAGGACGATTAGGTGCCTCAATCAAATGCGTAAATTGTAAGAGTTTTCAAAGCAGCAAGAATATTCTATACTTTTCTATTACATGGTACATTAAATACAATAAAGTCGATTAAATGAACTCAAAATGAAATCTAAAAACAACTATAAACTAATGAAAACATCATTTCAAACGATCAATACTCGCCTTTGCCAAAGCAAAATCGCATAAAAAAAACTTAATTGTGTCGATTTCACAACCAATAGAAAGAGACAGTGTTGTACATAAGGCAAACATATCACCATTATGTTCCGTGAAACCATTAACATTACAAAATAAAACATAATTAGGAAATAATTGGACAGGTAAAGAAGGTCATTAGACTTAGCTCGGTTATCTCAAAACAACAGAGAATATTAGGAGCCCATCCGTAGCGATTAGGAGTCGAATCGACTTCTATCCGTGAAAATTCGTTCTTATCATGCACCGTTCAATGAGCTACTTTGTACAGTTATTCAGAATGGATAGAAGATATTGACAAGCGTTTTAAATTGAATTACAATTGCGAATGCCAGTTGGTTATTTGTGTTTATTCTGAAAATTTAATTGTTTTTACAAATCTTTGGACATTTATACAGGGTACTATACGCACTAACGTCATTGTATTACATTTGTTTTAAAGTGAAAGCTTCTTCTTCATTCCTTTTCAATTCTTCATAACTATTTTCCAAACATTTTAGCAAACTACGCAACAGAAAAGCAAAAATACTAACCCCACCATCCACTTCCAACAATTTCGCCAATCTGACTTCTCTGCAACCATCTGACTTCACTGTAGCCCGTTGATCAGTGTGAATACGAGGTTTTGAAAAAGCCAAGTGGGGGAGGGTCTGGGAGGAGGTGTCCACCTCTAAGATGTGGGGGTTCGGGGGGCCTCCCGCGATTACATCTTTTTTTCTTCGGATCAACATTTCAATGGTGCTCGTACAAGCGATATTTGTCAGGAATATAGACATTTTATGCTCGCAAAAAAGGTAGTAATGTTTCACACTTACTCCCTCTTCCTCAGATGTTTATTGCATTTGTCAACTATTTTATGCTTCCAAGTTACTCCCGGGAGTAAAAGAGTATGCTACAATACGACACGTCACATACACACATACAGAATTTCTTGTCGAATTATTGCTGCCTACCCAACCACCAGTCTGTGCCTATCTGATGCTACTACGAGTCTCTAGACCAAGAAAGGCTTGCAAGTTGATTGTCCATAACGCGACCCGTTGCAGGATAGTAATGCTGAGCTCTGACCAGAAAAGCAGAGTGTAAGTCATAAACAGACCACAAACAAGGGTGAGAGTCGTACAGCATCTATTCTTTGATTTAAGACATATTTTATTGACATATTATGTTACAAAGTACAGGATGTCAAGACGTGGTCGGGCCACAAGTGCTACCCACATTAGTT
>JAWPHD010024818.1:0-18126 GCA_037043455.1 Cyrtodaria siliqua | reverse complement strand
TTACAAGGCAAATTGACATTATTAAAGTGAAACTATCACGTTGTAGGTGTGTTAGGTAAAATCTTACATTCATGACAGTTTATTATTGACTTATTATTGAACTCTTTAGATAAAAAGATAGGATACTCGGCAGAGCCTCGTATCCTATCATTTTATCCAACTTGTTTATTAAAATCAATAATACACAGTCACTCGTGTAAGATCCTCTATGTACAAACTCATGTAAGATTCTCTATATACAAACTCATGTAAGATCCTCTTTGTACAAGATAGGTTGGAATCACAGTATAGGGTGGTTATTTAAAGGTTATTTAAAGGCTTATCTTCACATTACACCATTCATGTTATTTAGAGCCACTTTAACATTCCAGGAGGATTATCTCGAATTATGAATCAGTGAACTGATCAAGCTGCCAAGTGTTAAATCTAAGTGTTACTAATCTAAAGAAGGCAGGGTGGTTAGCAAGTTTGGCAGTATGCAGGTTTGCGGTATGAACCCAGAACACTTAAAACAGTAACACTTTAATCATTTTAGAATTTTTTTTTTTTAGAATTTGCCATATCAAAATCTCAAGAATCTCATTACTTAATGAGTAATGCAAACAATCAAAATATCCTTTTTTATGCAAAAAATAGAACTCAGTGTGTTCTGAGAAAACATTGTGAGTATCTCCTATATAGGACTCACTGTGTTCTGAGAAAACATTGTATCTCCTATATAGGACTCACTGTGTTCTGAGAAAACATTGTGAGTATCTCCTATATAGGACTCACTGTGTTCTGAGAAAACATTGTATCTCCTATATAGGACTCACTGTGTTCTGAGAAAACATTGTGAGTATCTCCTATATAGGACTCACTGTGTTCTGAGAAAACATTGTATCTCCTATATAGGACTCACTGTGTTCTGAGAAAACATTGTATCTCCTATATAGGACTCACTGTGTTCTGAGAAAACATTGTATCTCCTATATAGGACTCACTGTATTCTGAGAAAACATTGTATCTCCTATATAGGACTCACTGTATTCTGAGAAACATTGTATCTCCTATATAGGACTCACTGTGTTCTGAGAACACATTGTGAGTATCTCCTATATAGGACTCACTTTGTTCTGAGAAAACATTGTATCTCCTATATAGGACTCACTGTGTTCTGAGAACACATTGTGAGTATCTCCTATATAGGACTCACTTTGTTCTGAGAAAACATTGTATCTCCTATATAGGACTCACTGTGTTCTGAGAACACATTGTGAGTATCTCCTATATAGGACTCACTGTGTTCTGAGAACACATTGTGAGTATCTCCTATATAGGACACACTGTGTTCTGAGAAAACATTGTATCTCCTATATAGGACTCACTGTGTTCTGAGAAAACATTGTATCTCCTATATAGGACACACTGTGTTCTGAGAAAACATTGTATCTCCTATATAGGACTCACTGTGTTCTGAGAAAACATTGTATCTCCTATATAGGACTCACTGTATTCTGAGAAACATTGTATCTCCTATATAGGACTCACTGTGTTCTGAGAAAACATTGTATCCTATATAGGACTTACTGTGTTCTGAGAAAACATTGTATCTCCTATATAGGACTCACTGTGTTCTGAGAACACATTGAGTTCCATGTTTTGAATGTAAATAAATATTTTAAGTGTTTGCATTACTCATTAGTAATGGGTTTCTTGACTTTCTGATATGGCAAATTCTAAACAAAAACTAATTCTAAAATGATGAAATATACTGTTTTAAGTGTTCTGGGTCCATATCACAAACCCGCATACTGCCAAACTTGCTAATCACCCTGCCTTATATAGCATACAGTTTCCCTGCGCTCTTTTACTACTATCTGCCCCTTTTTATGTAAAGAAAGGCGACGATCAACGATTACAACAACAAAATTCATCAGGAACTTATGGTCGATATTGTGAAGTATTTTGGCTACATGTTATAGTTTTGGTAGATAATTAAGTGGTGATAGTAAATAGTGCTAATTTGTATTAGTTACCACTAATATAAATCACAAAATAAAATAAGCTAAAATAAGCTATCGGTAGAGGATAGCTTATTTTAGCTTATTTTATTTTGTGATTCATATTTGTCTAGTAAACTATGTCAGTAAACCTTATGGATATACTACAGATGCAGAGTAGACGTTAAGTGATATTAACTGTCAATTACATAATTTCTTAAGGGCACTTGAGTAAGGCAGCATCTTTTAAGGTCTATTGCCTAATATTTCAGGTTACTATATGTGTATTGCCTAATACTTCAGGTTACTTTATGTGTATTGCCTAATACTTCAGGTTACTTATGTATATTGCCTAATACTTCAGTTTACTTTATGTATATTGCCTAATACTTCAGGTTATTTTATGTATATTGCCTAATACTTCAGGTTACTTTATGTTTATTGCCTAATACCTCAGGTTACTTTATGTATATTGCCTAATACTTCAGGTTACTTTATGTATATTGCCTAATACTTCATGTTACTTTATGTATATTGCCTAATACTTCAGGTTACTTTATGTATATTACCTAATACTTCAGGTTACTTTATGTTTATTGCCTAATACCTCAGGTTACTTTATGTATATTGCCTAATACTTCAGGTTACTTTATGTATATTGCCTAATACTTCATGTTACTTTATGTATATTGCCTAATACTTCAGGTTACTTTATGTATATTACCTAATACTTCAGGTTACTTTATGTATATTGCCTAATACTTCAGGTTACTTTATGTATATTGCCTCATACTTCAGGTTTGTATATTGCCTAATACTTCAGGTTACTTAATGTAAATGGCCTAATACTTGAGGTTACTTTATGAATATTGCCTAATACTTGAGGTTACTTTATGTATATTGCCTAATACTTGAGGTTACTTTTTGTATATTGCCTAATACTTCAGGTTACTTTATGTAAATTGCCTAATACTTCCTGTTACTTGATGTATATTGCCTAATACTTCAGGTTACTTTATGTACATTGCCTAATACTTCAGGTTACTTTATGTACATTGCCTAATACTTTAGGCCTTGAATTCACCAAATATTTTTGAGAATATTCTAAGACTTAAGCCCAAGTATGCAAATTTCAATAACACATTTTTCTATAAGTTTAAAGTATAAACATTCATTTCAAGCTGCTATGTATAAGTATGATAAAACTAATAAATAGCAACTTCATACAATTGGTTAAGAATAGTTTGAAGAATGGTTGGTGAATTACAGGCCAGGTTACTTTATGTATATTGCCTAATACTTCAGTTTACTTTTATTTATTGCCTAATACTTCAGGTTACTTTATGTATATTGCCAAATACTTCAGGTTACTTTATGTATATTGCCTAATACTTCAAGTTACTTTATGTATATTGCCTAATACTTCAAGTTACTTTATGTATATTGCCTAATACTTCAGTTTACTTTTATTTATTGCCTAATACTTCAGGTTACTTTATGTATATTGCCAAATACTTCAGGTTACTTTATGTATATTGCCTAATACTTCAGGTTACTTTATGTGTATTGCCTAATACTTCAAGTTACTTTATGTATATTGCCTAATACTTCAGGTTACTTTATCCATATTGCCTAATACTTCAGGTTACTTAATGTATATTGCCTAATACTTCAGGTTACTTTATGTGTATTGCCTAATACTTCAGGTTACTTTATGTATATTGCCTAATACTTCAGGTTACTTTATGTGTATTGCCTAATACTTCAGGTTACTTTATGTATATTGCCTAATACTTCAGGTTACTTTATGTATATTGCCTAATACTTCAGGTTACTTTATGTATATTGCCTAATACTTCAGGTTACTTTATGTATATTGCCTAATACTTCAGGTTACTTTATGTATATTGCCTAATACTTCAGGTTACTTTATGTATATTGCCTAATACTTCAGGTTACTTTATGTATATTGCCTAATACTTCAGGTTACTTTATGTATATTGCCTAATACTTCAGGTTACTTTATGTTTATTGCCTAATACTTCAGGTTACTTTATGTATATTGCCTTATACCTCAGGTTACTTTATGTTTATTGCCTTATACTTCAGGTTACTTTATGTATATTGCCTTATACTTCAGGTTACTTTATGTTTATTGCTTAATACTTCAGGTTACTTTATGTATATTGCCTTATACCTCAGGTTACTTTATGTTTATTGCCTAATACTTCAGGTTACTTTATGTATATTGCCTTATACCTCAGGTTACTTTATGTATATTGCCTAATACTTCAGGTTACTTTATGTATATTGCCTAATACTTCAGGTTACTTTATGTATATTGCCTAATACTTCAGGTTACTTTATGTTTATTGCCTAATACTTCAGGTTACTTTATGTTTATTGCCTAATACTTCAGGTTACTTTATGTTTATTGCCTTATACTTCAGGTTACTTTATGTAGATTGTGTATACTTCAGTTACTTTATGCATATTGCCTAATACTTCAAGTTATTTTATGTATATTGCATACGTTTTTAAGGTTAGTTGTGTAATGATTTAAGGTTTATTAGATAATACTCAAGGTCTCTTATGCAGAACACTTTCCTGATAAGAGGCTCTCCTAGGTACCTATTATATGAGATGGTATAAACTAATAGGGTTTAGAGTCTTAATTGTTATTTTAAGTTTAAGGTACATGATATAATACTTTAGGTTAGTTTATGTAATTACTTTAGATTTTAGGTTAGTTTTAAGGTGTGTTACATAAGTTGTTGAGGTTAGTTGAGGTATCTTAGTATATATATATAGAGGAGAAGTAGATAGAAAGGAGGGAACATTAAGGTTTTGGTTTCTTAAGTGTTAGTTTAGGCCATTGGACGTAATGTTATCTTTCCAATCATACACTTCTAATTTAAAACATGAAATTGCATTCTTATTAAATTCTAATTAAATAGTTTGATATGGAAATGAATATTTGTAGTGAAATGACTATGTAACTAATAAAAGTGTATAGAAGAACTTCACATTTATACTTTTTAACAAGACCTACTTATACATCTAAGCAGGGACTTGACAATATACAGTCTCAACCTGAATAATCTCCTTCCTGTACACCATACTCCCGCCATCAACTCACAATAAGAAGGGACACGATCAACAATTATGAATTTTTGTCAGTAGGTGTATGATCGATATATGCTCTTTACTTGACAAACGCACTTGACAAAAGTCCTGCAATCCGATTGGTTGATGTTAAAAAATGTGTGACTATTAAATAATGCATAACCCGTCGCAAACCAGTCAGGTGACATTAAACCGTCAAAAACGTGACATCATGTAGTTTTTTTGAAATTTTTGCGATAAACCAGTATTGAAATGTTGACTTTTGCGACAGTATATCGGTCGTTAAACGGTCACAAATCGTTTTAAACGTCTCCGCTAAAGCATCGAAATTTCAATAGTGTAAAGTTAACCCTATTTATTACATTACTATGGGTGAAAGATTAGGATTTATCAATGAAAGAATATTCATAAACACTAAATATTAATAACTAACTCTGACCACAAAAATATCTAGCTGTGGCGTTGTCATGACGTCAATAAAGCGTTGGTGACATCGACGTCATCCGCTGATTTAAAATGTAATAAATAGATCATTTAACGGCTGGGATAGATTATAGTGAAATTCTTCACTCGATGGTACGCATGTTGTTTTTTTTTCACTTAGTGGCATACGCTCGTTCGTGAAAAGAACCAAACGCCTCATGAAGGATTTCCCTATAATCGATCCCAGCAGTTCAATAATCTCTATATTTTCCCTCCTCTACCCACTACCACAACCATCGCCTCCCACTCTCATATTAAGGAAGGATACGATCGACAATGATCAGACCGAAGTTAGTCAGCAGAATTACGGCCAGTATCAGGGGAGGACTCTGTAGTATATCCTCCGTCTCTGCTGGCACCTTCTTCTTGGTGACCACACATTTACTGTAAAATCTGAAAATACACGGATAAGTACAGTAAAAACTTATATATAGCAAATAGATAATGAGCAACAAACAGGTCCAACACAATTTGCTTTTAAAAGAAAATTGAATTTAGCAGTTTACAAAAATTGGACTTTCCTATCAAGTTATAAGCTAACTTTAAAGAAACACGTGATATTCTTGTGAGCTAATTTACAAGCCAAGCATATCTAAAACAGCAACAACAAAATAATTAATTTGTCTTTCACTATCTATCCAGTCTAAAATAAAAGTTTAGAATTTGAGAGAATAATTACGCTTCAATATTTAAAATTATACTACATCATGTACTTGATAAACATTGATTAGTTTTGATTTCCTTAAAATATTAATTTGAAATTTGCCTTACAAAGAGGTAAATTTCAAAATGTGCACAATTTTAAGTTTTTTGTTTTCAGAGTTATTTACCTTTCCATATTTTCACTATTTTGGAAATCAATTTTACACTACTTTGTGTAACTCTGTATGTGCGTGTTTAACAGGTTCATATGTGGGGATGCAATGCAATGTAATGGGGAAAATATAGACTTTTCTCCATATAACGGTTCCATTATTTTTACTCGTTTATGTCCATTTCTTTTAATTTTTTTACATTACTCTATGTTAACTTAATTTCCTGTTTATCTATTTTCTATTTTCTCTGCAGACAAGTATATCTCTGATTTTGACCGCTTATGCACCTTTTTTCTGCAATGTTAATACAGAAGAATGGAAAATGTTCCATAGTACTGTCGTGTTTCACGTTTGTCGGTCTGGAGTTACTGTCTTTATTTTACAAAAAGAATTAAAGCAAAAAATCATTTGACTAGAATCATATTACTCACTCTTTCACAGCATACACATAGACAAAATCTGTGGCAACCACAGACAGCCTCTGGAATAGTACTGTTAGCTGGCTTGCATAGTTTACGTTCTCGACTTTGAGCATTTCTGGATCAAAGAACACTGCCAACTGAGACAGGAAATATTCAAACCATGCAAACAAAGGGGGGTAATCTAAAGTCCATTCTGAGGTATCCTGAAATATTTAAATATATTTGTCATCAGAATAAAAGTTATAACTTTCCTAGAAGTGAAACAAAAGCACCAGTTTTTCAGGCCAAATAAAATTATATGTGTGGTTCCAGTTTCCCGTAATAATGACAACGATAATTAAAAAAATAAAAAGAGTAACAAATCTAAATCAAATTATAATTTCTATCTGTTCAGTACCCAAAATCAACTAATATAATTATATGAATATATTTAAGTTTATAATGTTTTAAAAGTATTGCATGAAAAAAAATAATAGAAAAATATAAAATAAATACTTTATTTTATATTTTTCTATTATTTTTTTTCATATAGAAAATAAAATATTTTCAAGTATATTTAGAAAATATTTTCCCAACCTTCCTACCCTATTTTATTTTTTAGCATGCAGTAGGTACCACACATAATTTTATTTTGCCTTATGTGAAATTTAAACTATTCAATTTCAAACATGTTATTATTCGGCAAAAGCTAAATTGGATTTATGCACAATACCAACACTAGACTGATGAAGTTTCTTTTTGTGAGGAAGGAAGCTCCAGGTTAGAATTTCAATTTTAATTTTTTTATTAATATTGTGTTTGAAACGAAATGAATAGTTTAATATTCACAAACGATTTAAAATAAGTGGATATTGTAAGAAGGGTAGTTTTAATATATGCTCAACTTTGTCTGGATTATAGAATTTATAGTGTATTCACACTCTAGAATATACGGTGGACACTAATCAATATATTCAGAAAATCAATAATTGGTCAATGTAATTGTTCATTTCAATTCAAAATTTGAACATCTTATGATCTGCCAACTAAACATTAAGAAATAATTCTGGCTCCAGCAAACTGACTTCCACACTACCCTAACAAGGATTTAAGGTAAGCAAAACTATGCTAAGAGCAAATAAAGTAATTTTTAAATATTACAGACTTAGCATACTTTCATGTTCAGTCTTTGAATACATATTTATATATAAGTGACTTTTAATAAATTCCAGATATAAAATCCTGTAATGTTCACTACACAAATATTCAGCATTCTGGCAGTTGTCAGAAGCATGTCTCACCTCATAATACCACTTCCTGACAGGCAGACTGTGAGTAATTGCCAACCAGTTTCTGTGTACATCAAAGTCTGTGGACTTGCTTTAAATGAGACAAAAACAGCAACAAATTTATGAAATCAAGCTCATGTAACATTTAGTGTAAGTGTCTGCTTTAGTCCGTTTAGCAATAATATCATAATTTTGATAAAGCATCATCAAAATAGACTAACCAATCAGCGACCAGAAATTTGAAAGAGAGCTATATTCTGGTAGGTGATAGACTCTGTTTTTGTCGTAGTTGTTCAACCAAGTTTACTGTAAAAAAAAGAAAGAAGGTATTTACAGTGTGCTTCTTTTAAAACCCTGCATATTTCATGCACACTTATGCAAATTGATTTAATATATCTATCTTTCAAATTTGAATCTTGAAATTTATCATATTTTACTATGCCAAAAATTGTTATAGAGGCTAAAGATAAAACCTGAGTAAAACTAACACACATTTTTTCACCTACTGAAAATAAGGTATTAAAAACTCTCAACATCTCAGCAATTGAAATTATCAAAGTTTTGAAAATGAGTAGTCAAAACAACACCTACTCATGGAGAGAACTGTAACTAATGTTGTAATAACTTCAACACCTCAGGGGCACAGACTAATTCTATTTAGCTAGGAGCCAGCTGGGCCCCTACTTAGAATTTTTAGGGGCCCAGCCCAAAAGTTAGGGGCCCAACAAAATATTATTTTATTTTACCACTCTGGTGCATAATTTATAAACAATTACATGCATTTACTCCGTGTTTATTGAATATCATAAACAACATTACTGATCATTATAAGTCCAAGTTATCTATTTAATTATAAATAGTATTGTTAATGAGTTTTGTTATAAATGATCACAACTAGAATATGTAAATTACTGTAATAAAAGATTAAAAAAGATTAGATATTATTAAATTTATGTTTTATTTTGTTATAAATATTTTATGTTGACATACAGTTTTAAAATTAATGTATGAGACCTTTTTTATCAACATGATTCACTGCCATATAATTATTATTGATGATTTCTAAAAGCACTGCATTTTATTAATCAAAAGCGCCGCGTTTTAGAATATCCAAAAAACGGAAGTGAAACCTAATTATTTCCCCTTCAAATTATAACATAAATTTATGATCATGTGTAAATATGTAAATATGTCTGTTTTATCGTCGATTTTATACCAGCAAATGTTACTTGTACTCTTGCACATCTAATTTTACATTGACATTCGAAGTTCAGAGTACTGTAACATGCAGTTTTGTGGGAAACCGTACATCACAACATCTCGAACATTGTCTCGTTTCCGCACTGGAAAAATAAAAACAAACGTTTATTTCGTTATTATTTTGTTAAGAGTTTGTCTATTTTGGCCAACAGTATGTAGTTCAAGTGTCCAAAGCAAAATCTGCGGGGTAAGATCCTCATACATGTGATATCTCCCGCCGGGAGCTAATTTCTCCCGGAATTTCATGGGATCTCCCGGCCTCCTGCCGGGAGCTCCATTTCTCCCGGTATTTTCCGCCGAGTTACAAAATTTCGCTATTTGCGAATCCTTTTGGGTAATTGCTATGATTTATTGGATCAAGACCGAGTTTTCCGAATGATCTAGAATAAACACTTGCGGTCTTATCTATATTTGTGAAAACATTGCCCCTGGGCGGGTAATTAAAAGGATTAGCATGTCAGGTAATTGTTTAATTGTGTGAAAATAATGATTGGATTGTTTGTTTATGACACGTGGCGGCGATACCTGTAATGTCCATGGGAGGTTGATTATGATAGGATTAAGGAATACACCGACTGTAAGTGGGGTGGTAATTAGCGAATTCGGCATCGATTGATATTTGGTATATAAAATTGATGAGTGCCAAGTTTAATAATGTGAACAATTGTGTAGACTTTCAACCGACAAAGGTGATGCTGGCAGCAGCCAAGTCTTGTTGTAATTAGTGGTTAAAAAGTGGACAGAGTCTCAAGATATACCCTAGCAGATTTAAATGATGTTATTTTATGGTATGTTTATGAAAGCAGATTAATGATCATCATTAACTAAAAGGTGATGCTGGCAGCAGCCAAGTCTTGTTGTAATTAGTGGTTAAAAAGTGGTCAGAGTCTATATAAAGTGTTTAATTACATGCTATACTTGATTATATGCTATGCTAACATGAAATAAACAGTATTCAACTATTGTATGTATACAATATCATGTTTTTTTGCTGATTTACCCCCTTTATTAAGGTTTATATCAGAAAAAAAAAATACCGGTACGCGTTAAAAAATTGAGAATAAAACCCTCCCTGAATTTTGTCAAATCTCCCTGAAAAAAAAGTCAAATCTCCCTGGTAACCCTCCTGAAAATATCACATGTATGGATCCTCGAACTTAAATGTTGTGTTGAATGATTACCCTTTTTCCGTTTTTTGGATTGAATATTTTTGGTCGCCACATGGGCGTGGAAAGTAAAATTTTGATCTAATTTGTGCCCCTGCACCTAATCATGGAGAGAACTGTAACTAATGTTGTAATAACTTGTAGTTCAATCCATTTGCATATGTTTCTATGAATATTGTGATGTTGAATTGATGTATTGTAACATATCTGCAATAATATTCAAATAGAAAATTTAGAAAGTAAAATTTTATTGTTCAAAACCGAAATGTACGTCCGAATCGATTTGAGAGCGAACAGATATTGGGCCGAAAATGCCATTATTAAATATGTGGCCACGTCCCGACTTGATTTACTGTAAAAATATTATATTTATGAACTTTTAGATGGGACGGTATCAAATATTATTGAATATACAATGATGTTTTATTGCTTCTTATAAATTAAATGCAATAACTCACTAAGACGGCAGCAAAAGTAGCTTAAAACTGGATAAAATAGCCGCTACTGCCCAAACTTCCGCCATAGTTGTAAATTGATCTGTCTCATTGGTGCGCTTAAATAGCAACAGAGCCTTATTTTATTTTGTTGTTCAAGCGTCTATCGAACTGCAAATAACCCAATTACTCCTAACGCAGAGAATGAACAACACGTTTTGCGAGTGACCCAATGGTAAGGACTTTAAGACATGTATTGTAGAAGTCCTTCATTTAAGAAACGATTCGAAACCAGACAATTAAGAGCTTCTCTTACAGAAAAAATACTCGCAGCAATATATTCACGGAATCTACTGTCCGTGATAATGTATAGATAAATATTCTCCTGCTAGTGTTTTTATATATCTATCGAAATGATCGAAATGCACAGCCATTATAATTATATTTAATTTCATTAATTATAATAAGAACCGTGATAATAGTAAATAAAGTGAGACCACTGACTTAAATGATTATGTCGTCAGTGAGATTTTTAATTTTGATGAGTGTTTTTTTGTTGTTGTTTTTTATAACATATACTTATAAGAACCCTGGGCAGATTAAAGGGACACTGTCCGTAACTTTTAGCTTACTATGTTCGCACACATTACACACCAAACATTACTGACTATTTACTAATTAAAGCAGGATTGTTTGACGGAATTCAATCGCGGTACAAAAAAAAAAAGAGAAACCATTTCGAGCGTTTGAACTCGCAGCCCAAACTAAAATTACACTCGCGGTAAAAATAGTGAACGTAAAGTGGTCGACCTAAGCAGGCTATACATATTGCGCACTAAATAGTATGGTCAAAACCTAATGCGCTAATGGAAGTCACGTGATCGCAGAAAAGGTAAATACGGTGGGTCCCACTTTATTTACAAATAATAATTTAAGCTTCTTTTTTTCCAAACTCACGAATGTATTACTACAGACTTCTTAGTGTCTATGCTCATGTTTTCATGTATATATTTCACTGAATACAAGTCAGACAGTTATTTGGTTATGCTCCCTATCTGCTTACTTACGGACAGTGTCCCTTTAAAACTTTGTGCTATTTTTTTTAAATAGTGATTCACTACATGCACACTCAGTTGTTATTGGGTCTGTGCTACATATTTATTCATGTATGTGCATTCTATAAGTAACGCTCAGTTCTAACTGGTGGTTCTAAAGATAAATGGTCCCAGCATCGGAGGATAAATGCTATTTATTGGCACTCATGTAAGGTCCTCTATTGGACTACTACTAAAAAGAAATCAAGCATAACAAGTTACCTTACTTCTTCATAAGTTCAACATGTGTCGTTAGATGTTTTGAGCAATATGTTATTTTTATAATTTACGCAAATAAACTAATATTACACAAAAATAAATCGTATAAATGTGGTAAATAGCATTTATCCTCCGATGCTGGGACCATTTATCGTCAGAACCATCAGTTAGAACTGAGAGATACTTGTAGTGAGTCACACATGTTGTGTGATAATTAGAATCTCTCAATTTGATTCGTTAATGTAGCTGCCTTTACAAAGAGCTGTGAATGTCCTACTTCATAGGTCATATGATTCGTACGATGACGTCCGTCTTATGATGTTTCAGTATTTTCCATAAGGCACCGAACAACGGCACTGCCTTGTCGAGTTCTGCAATCCGATATCTTAACGGTTACAGAAATAAACGAGACATTTCCGATTGAACACCAAGTTGACCGGAAAAGACCGAGACTTGTATTTACAAAAATAGTAAATAGTTTTATTATAAATCCTTCACATGGCATACTGAAACAAAAGGCTTACGAACAAACGTTTTTTTCTTTTCAAATTTTAATAGTACATGCGCTAATTCTATTTTCTCCGGATCCGAACCTGGATTGCTTTGGTTAAACTGTTCCCATGTTTTGTTCCGCTGCTCTAAGTTAATGCACTGTTGTTTTTCTTCACAAAATTAATGGATTTCGGAGCCTGCTTTCAGTATTACGGTACGTGTAATACCAGTTGGTTGCTATTTTGTTCCCGTTACATATAAAGACAAGTGGTACAGTATAAACCATTATTAAACACATATGACATTACCGCTGCCTAATTAGTCGAAACCGTGTATACTTTTTTGGAAACCGTGTAGACAGAACAAGATGGCGGCCAGCAAAGCATACGAGAGGTATGTACATTAAAAACCAACCTCTTCCATTGTATAGTTTGATTATTTCGATCAATCAATTTAACAGACATGCACCTAAATGCTCGATGCTTAAAAACATACCCGTCTTATGCCCATGCTAAACGTCCAAGGCCCGTAATTGGCGTTCAAAGCTGATAGAATTCAGTTTTCAAATTCAAAGCGGTGACCTATCACCGTTTTTGAAGTTTCAGAACGTAATTTCGTTTCTAGCCGGACTTGTGTCCAGTTTGGGGTTACAATATTTGATATATATCCATTAGAATGCAAGTAACCGCATCATTCACCCATCGAAAGTCCGTTGATTTATATTAGATATTTGAGTTTGAAAAAAAATAAAATGCGTGGTAAACCGTGTAGACAACGTTGTTTTTGTTGTGGAAAATGTGTAAACACGGCTAGATTGGGAGCAAAAGTTAACAGGGTAGACAGTGAAAAAGTTAACGGTGTAGACTACACTATTTACAAACGTAGAATTGAACCTCACCGCAATGTATTACTACTGGGAATTATTTTAAGTATATTTACTTGGGGAATGGTTTTAAAGAAAATAGTAAAATCTGGAACACTATAGAGACCCTTACATGAATAACTACTTGAACTGACCAAGTCTGCGCTGGACTTGTTCCAGTTTGTTGATATCCTCGACTGTATGAGGGTCCCACGCTGAGCAGGCGTACTCCAGGGTTGGTCGTACTAGTGTACAGAAGCTGTCTCTTTCACTTTCTTGGTGCACTCCTCGATATTCCTGCGAAGGAAGCCTAGAGTTCTAGAGGCTTTGCCGGCAGTGCTGTCCACATGGTGTTTCCAAGAGAGATCGTCGCAGAAATTCACACCAAGGTACTTACTAGCTGGGACAACATCTAGTGTGTGGTTGTGAAGAGAATAGTGAGTCTCTTTCTGGTGGCGGCTGTTTGTACCGATGCGGATGATTGTGCATTTCTCAGGGTGGAATTTCATTTGCCATTTCGCTTCCCAGTCTTCGAGGGTCGATAGGTCCTTCTGGAGATTTGCTGAATCATGCTTATTTATAAGAGGCAGTCATCTGCAAATAACTTCTCTGTGGAGTGCTGTACTGATTCCGGCAAGTCGTTAATGAATGCCTGAAATAGTAAAGGTCCTAAGTCCCCTGGGGGACCCCAGAAAGATCATCAGCTTGGGAAGACTTGGATCCTTCAAGTAGGACCTCCTGCTTTCTACACTCCAGGAATGATTTGATCCACATCAGATTTCGCCTCTGATGCCATAATTGTCCAGTTTGTAGATCAATCTGATGTGGGGATTTGTCGTATGCATTGGCAAAATCAAGAAGAATCATGTCGATTTGGTCATTTCCAGTGGGTAGATTACTTGCAATGTCTTGGATTGTAGATATTAACTGTGTCTCGCAGGATCTTCGTATTCGAAAGCCGTATTGGTTGTCTTTTAGTATTTTGGGTTTGTCAAACAATTTCATTACAGAGCTATGTATTATATGCTCTAACATCTTGCATACAATTGATGTGAGCGAAACTGGTCTGTAGTTGGCGGCAACTTGATTTTCTCCTTTTTTGAAAAGGGGAACTATCAATGCTTCTTTGGAATCTGTTTGAAGCTCTCCTCGGTCAATTGACGCCTGGTAGCTGAAAGTCAGAATGAGGGCTAGTTCAACTGCAGCTGCCCGAATAATATAGGCGGGTAGATACTGTGCTAAATGGAAATCAGACGTAACGAACGGTGTAACGGATTTCAGTGAATTAATTCGCAAATTGGCAAAGATACATAATTCGAAACGAGGTATGTCAACTTTGTGTCATGACTAGCTTCTTTGCCATGAGTTATATAGATAGTAGGGGTATCGTATTTTTTTTATATAATATTTGCGGCTCAAGTGCCAGCGATTTTCTGTTATTCTCATCAGTAGAATTGTCGTCAGAATATAAGAAAAGATCAGGAAATTCAAAACGAGGTATAATATGTTGAACAGTTATAACGTGGATTGGAATATATTAACTAAAATTTAAAATAGCTATGATTGATTCTTTTTCTTGCATATGATAGACATTTTATGCGTTGGCATCGCCAATTACTAACGTTGTGCGTGTTGATTTTCCACAGTGACGTCATGCAACTGACATTATTGACGTCATTGTCGATGCGTGTGACATTTAATTAGGCTTTCCATCACCCTTGTCCAACGCGGATAACATTATAACTCATGTTTGTGTTGTTTTTTGGCATAAAAATCCCACTGATTCAGTTTTTCAACAATTCATGTCATTCATTCACACTTTGCGTATTTTGAAATAAACCCTTGTCAAAGGTGCATGTCTATGGGGCGCCGTTTTACTATTTATTCAAGAAATGAATTTTTGATATCAAACAATCGATTTTTTATATCAAAAAATGTATTTCTTGATATCAAAAAATCAGTCTATTTCTTGATATAAAAAATCGAGCTGTCTGGAGGGTATAGGAGGGCATATGTGATGTATAGGAGGTGTTCATGAGCTGTCTGGAGGGTAGATTGCAATGATGTCTTCCCATCGTGAACGCTCGGCCAATCCCGTCAAGCAGTGTTATGATCACGTGATTTCAGTTTTCAAATTGTTTTCCGCACTAGGCCTAGTGCACAGTGAAATGGGGGAGCGATACTTAATTTCAATTCTATCATTTTAATTTTAATTCTTGCTATCAAGCAGTCTATTTATTGATATCAAGAAATAGAACGATTTTCTGATATCCAAAAATGCATTTTTTGATATTAATAATTTGATTTTTTGATATCAATAATTCGATTTTTTGATATCAAGAAATACATTTTGTGATATCAGAAAATCATTTCTGATATCAATACTTCGAATTTTTGATATCAAGTTATGAATTCATGATGTCACAAAATACTGAATAAATAGTAAAACGGCGCCCCATACAAGTTAACCTATTCTCTGTGTTCATGCTCTCCGACAACATAGTCCTGGACCACACAGTAAAATACTTGCTATTCATTGCAACAGACATAACACTTTAACATCAGGTTAAATTTTAACTGTGAAATGAAAATCAATCTTGAGAAAAACGCATGCAAATTACACAAACTTTTGATTAGTTTTCAATGGGACTATTTTAGCATCCTACAAACCGGAAGTACTTTCTCACCGCTCTGACACCAATAGCATTATTTAGCTTAAATAATATAACTTCGTAATAATGTTCTTGTTTAAGTCTTTGACTTTGCAAATATGTTCCTTATTTTTGATCCACGAGACAGGAATTGAACATGACCGTGATTTAAGACAGTTTTTGCATATTCCAGAGTGTTCTGAGTCTAGGTCAGACAATCTGATAATGAAAAAAGTTATGTTATATATTCCAAAACAAACGGGAAAGTTAAATTTAGCAGGAATAGATTAGCAATAAGGAGGAATTTCGCAAACCGCGCTGTGAGATGGGAAATATGTGGATACATCAAACAAAGCACACGTGCTATAATTAGATAAGTGTATATATGTACGAGCATACCTAGAGATCTAGTGTAATGTATTTAATTTGAATATAGTTAAAGTGCGAACAGGTTATACTTCTGTTTTAGCCAGCACATGCAATGCATCCAACTGAAACATCTTGCATTTAAAAGAAAGAAACAAAGACAGAACAGTTGCATACATCCATGGAAGAGAACATACCTAGTGTATATCTCTGAGAAATACAAACAGTTTTTGGGGTCATTCCAGTCAAATAGAAGCTATGCAGTCCAATACAGGCCTGTGTGGTGTAGCGAACATCTAAGCCTGATGGAGAACAGATCACAGGCAACACAACTTGAAGTTGAAAGAATACCGTTGGAAGTAAGTTGTTTCATGAATGCAGTTGCGTATTTTATCAAAATTCACTGCAAAATAAGGAAACAATTAACTGTATTTTCCCCGTTGTGTAAGATCAGGCTTTCCATCACCGATGTAAAACGCGAATAAGCTTATAACTCATGTTTGTGTTGTTTTGGCATAAAAAAACAACACTGATTCAGTTTTTTCAACAATTCATGTCATTCATTCGCACTTTGCGTATTTTGAAATAAACCCGTGTCAAAGCTGCATGTCTACCTATCCTCTGTGTTCATGTTCTCCGACATCATAGTCCTGGACAACACAGTAAAATACTTGCTATTCATTACAACAGACATAATACTTCAACATCAGGTTAAATTTGAACTATGAAATGAAAATCAATCTCGAAAAAAACACATGCAAATTACCCAAACCTTGGATTGATTTCAATGGAACTATTTTAGCATCCTACAATCCGGTAGTGGAGGAGCGCTGTGGTCTATTGGTAGGGCGTTGGACCAATCATCCAAAAGTCGTGGGTTCGATCCCCGCCATGACCACATGTGTTGTGTCCCTGAGCAAGACACTTTATCTGCATTGCTTAATACTGGTTCTACCCAGGAAGGCAATCAAGATGTACCTTAGAAACAAATCGTTTACAACAGGTATAGAATTAGGTAATTTAAATTTAAGTACTTTCTCACCGCTCTGACACCAATAGCATTATTTCGCTTAAATAATATAACTTTGTAATTATGTTCTTGTTTAAATCTTTGACTTTGCAAATATGTTACTTATTTTTGATCCACGTGACAGGAATTGAACATGGCCGTGATTTAAGACAGTTTTTGCATTATCGTGGGTGTTTTGAGTCTAGGTCAGACAATCTGATAATTAACAAAGTTATGTTATATATTCCAAAACGAACGGGAAAGTTAAATACACTTCTCAAAACTGCTAACTACACCGCTCACGTTTTGGGTTATATATATCGATGGGTTGAATGTTTTTCAATAAAATAAAAAGGAAATACCAATTCAATCATTTTTACATCATTTCATTTTATTTTTTTCATGGGCAATGCTAAAACTAAACCACAATAAGCAATTACAAACGACCCATGTAAACACTAAAGTCATACTATGTAG
>JAWPHD010024817.1:0-18129 GCA_037043455.1 Cyrtodaria siliqua | reverse complement strand
TAAACATAGAATATAAAACAAATAGTCATATTCCAGATAATGAGGGTAATATTCTGATTATGGATTTAACTGTAGATAACAACACACTTACACTTTACTTATAACACTATCTGGGCCAAACAATGATTCACCCACTTTTTGTCTCGCGCCGCTAATGTTGTCTAATGTCATATAGATGGGTATAAAATTAATAACAATTTGTATGTAAAAATAATAAAAAATAATGGTGTAGTTGAATTTTTAGTATATATGTCCTTTTGACCCTTGGGGCGGAGTCAAAAATAATGTTGCTCTTGCACATTGTCATGTTGTGGGGAAGTCATACAAATTTGGTTGAATTCCGCCTAGTGGTTTGGGAGGAGTTACACAACATTACACACGGACGGACGTACGTACATAAGGACGGACGGATGGATGGACAGGAATACATGATCCCAACTTTTTCTTGAAAAAAGGTGGGGATAATAAAGACAATTTTATATTTAAAGGTTTAGCACTTAAAATGTTTAATGTTGACAAACATTACAAAACAACCAAGTTTGCTAAAATAATTCTTCTATTTAAAGGGTCACTGTTACTTTGAGCTTATAAAACAAACACAAAATAATTATGTTCTTATAAATGCGGTCCCATGTATTGGAGTCTATCCTCCAAGAACATGAAAGAACCTTAGGAATTTATTTGATAGTAAGAGTAGGGCAGGTTCCTGGATTCCTATGTATCCTACCCCTCTCTCTGGGGTGGCTGTAAATAACCTATACTGTGTTGATGAGCTGTTGAAGAACATCTAATTTGATTCAGTTCAAAAATGTTTTGCATAGAAAATAAATGCGTGATAGAATTGTAATGTTTAATGTATTGACATGTCAACTTTGAGTTTACAAATGCTTTAAAAATGCTAAATATGATTTAGAAGTTTGTGATTAAACCTCTTTGATAGAATAATGATTTGAAAAAAGGCCATGTTGGAGTTTTTATACTGAAACCTGGCCTTTTATTGCATCACAAGCAGATACCAGCATTAATTTGTGATGACATGTTCATGATAAAATAGGACATATGCTTAGATTAAAATGTCAATTTGTGAGAGCAAAAGCAACAGCCTCTGTGTAACATGATACTTCCCAATTATAATAGTGGATGTTTTTGCAGGCTAAACATGTTCAATTTGAAATTAACTTTTTAAAGGGACACTGTCTATAAGTAAAGCCTATATTTAGCATAATGATATGGAAACACGTCTGTTTTTTGGACCGAATCTGGTCTATGGAATGGTAATGTCTGTCCATTCATCAATATTTGCATTTAGCTCCTTTTATGGAAAACTATGAATGCTACCCATTTGAATGCAGACAAAGATATTTGATGTTGCATAAACACTCGATTTTATCAAGATGAAGGTCATTTGAAACATGTTTGGTCTACACGTCACTTTAGGCAAGACACCATGTTGCATGCAATTCTTGTTTTGATAATATTCTACATAAAACTGAGCAATTTAATAATAATACTTGGATCAAGTGTGCTGATTTTAATTTGTGTTAGATAAAAAACTTGGTTACTATAATTATAGACATGTTAACAACAAAAATGGTTGGGAAAGATTTTTAGAAATAATATGCTCAGAATAATCTTATAGATCCTTTTCGAGAATTACACCCTGATTTAAGAAGATATATATGGAGACGCAAAAGACCTCTACATCAAGCAGGACTTGAGTTTTTTCTAGTATCCGAAACGCTCCTTCCATCTGTAAATAAATACAAAATTGAATCTAGCTATCGCTCTGATCACTGGGTGACAATTTGGAATATAAATTTTACGCATTTTATACAAGATAAACCATTGTGGTAACATAACAACTCTCTTCTCAGTGATATTGAATACTTAAAAGTAATGAATTCAAAAATAGAGGAAGTTAAAGCACAATATGCAGTGCCTATTTACAACAACGATAACTTAATTTAAACAACATACCAAATAATGAACTACAATTTGTGATTGATGATCAGTTATTTTTAGAAACACTGCTAATGGAATTAAGGGGTAAATCTATATCATATTCATGTTACAAAAAGAGAATAACAGAAAACTGAGAAGAATTAATAAAACTCATTGAAGTTCTAGAACACGATCTATCATACGGCAAAATCCAATCTATGGAAATACTTAAACAAGAATACAAAACGTAAGAAAAGATAAAATGCAAGAGTATTTGATACGATCACGAGCAAAAAATAGTAGACGATTAAAACTAAGTGGAAATTGACTTGGGGGGAAACACAATTTAAATTATTAGCTATAATTTTCAATGTTGATCTAGATAAAATGTTAAATATAAATTATAATGAGAAAATAACAACGTTATGGAGAAGATATTTAACTCCATTAAGGAAAATAACAGTTATCAAATCACTACTCATACCAATATTAAACCATCTTTTTATATCTCTTCCAAATCCTACAGAATCCACTATAGCAAAAAATAATGGCATACTGTACGGATTTCTCATCCTCCATGTACATCGAGATAAAATATGGAGAACGGGCCTAGAACCTTCTCACCCTGAACTGCAGAGTTGCTGCAAATTCTATCGTAGAAACTCCATTTACGCTGGAGCCACGTTTATTGTTTTTCTGCCACTGCTCTTTTGATGTGAGCGAGATTATGCACCTGAAACAATGCAGGGATCATGATGAAGACCTTTAATGAACATGGACAAAAAATGATATAATGAACATGAACAAAAATTGATAAAATGAACATGAGTTTGGGGGATTCTACCCCTCTGCCTACCCCTCCAAAGGGATCTGCAGTGGCCCTATTCTTTGCCCCGTGACCAAACAAGGCCACCGGGAACCACACGGTTCAGCAAAAATGAAAAACACAGTTATAGTAAAGCAGTATTCAGAGGGAGGTCTCAACATGATAAACTTAAAGGCTTTTATCTTCAGTCTAAAATCCACATGCATAAGAAGATTGTGAGTGAAATAATATATAGGGTCCTATAGAAACCACAGCGTCCGAACGCAATGGCATCGTAGGTCCGCACTGTACTGCAAACAAGGACTAGAAACTACAATGAAATAGACAAAAAAACAACAGAAAGGGTGGTGAAGACAGGGTTACCGACTTGGAACGGTCAGTAGGCAATAAGGCCTACTGGTTAGCTTGAATCGATTTTATATGCGCACAATCCTCGCTATTATCCTGTCTTCAGCGCCCAAATAGACAAGACAGTGTAAACAAAACTACATCCCATCAAAAGGAATTCTCTAACAATAAAGTACACATCCAGAGAAACTAACTAAAGATACACATGCAAAATAATAAACATCTCAGGATGTATCCAGAATCGTACTGAACAACCATAGTAGTTGCAGCTAAAGAGAAAACCAACCTAGGGTACGACCAGAAAACCCGAGGGACGAAAGCTCATGCACCCACCACTCCTAGTTGGGGTTTCAGTAGGTACAATCATAGAGTCCCAAGAGGTAGTCCAGTCATCGCACAAGTGAAAAGTGAAGCGTAATGACTGACTGTAGAGGGGTCAATCACTAAACATGCAGTGCGCTGTAAAACCAAAGGGTTATATCCTTTTCTGACGAACTTCCTGATTAAATTTGTAAAGCGGTCAGGAAACCCGTCAGACCCCTTTAACTTACGAAGTTTATAGACCACATCTCCATAAAATGAGGGTTGTGATATGCCTAGTCGCAGAAGTGTTTTAAGGTTGGTTTTGTACTTTTCCAGCAGGCCCTCGTTGCGGCGGTAGAATTTAGAGAAAGATGTACGTAGTTTGTGATAACGAAAACCCTGAAGGTAAAGTTGAAAGATTCATTGATATGCTTTAAATTTGCCGTAGTTATTAACAGTAATACAATTGAATCTGTAGATGCGCTTTTATTAAATCCTATTATTAGCTCCACTAACTTTTACCTCGTTAACACAATAGCACCTTCATTTTTCATCGAATCTTTTTCAAACTTTACGAGATTGTTGATATCAATGAAATCTCAGACGATTTCGAAAGCCAGCCAGTTCGGACTAGTAACATTGTAGTTATGGCCCTTGATTTAGTTCAAATTGCTGTATTTTTCCTCAACAAGATAGAGACTTCATTTTTCATCCGATCTTTACCAACCTCTACCAGATTGTTGATATTAATGAAAGCTTGGACAGGTTCGAAAACCAACGAAATCGGATTAGTAACACCGGAGTTATGGCGCTTGATTTATTTCAAAGATGCTGAAGACGATAGGACCTTCATTTAGCTGGATTTCAGTGAAAATTTGCAGGGATGATCAGTACCAAGCGTACATATCGTCACTGTATTCCGGTTGAATGATTTGGTAGAGTTATGGCCCTTTAAAGGCTTTAATACACAAACTTTATCTGGACTAGTTCTCCTGAACCCCTATTTCAACGTTTTTCAATGGCACTTTATAGGGATGATCAGTACCAGGTCTAGTTGTGCCTATTATCACCGTGTTCTGGTTGAATGATTTTTGGTGGAGTTAGGCCCTTGAAGGGTTTTAATACACACATTTTGTCTGAAATAGTCCTCCTGAACCCTTGGCCAAATTTCAGCGAAACTTTTCAGGGATGATTGCTACCAAGCCTAGTTGTGCATATCATCACCGTGTTGCGGCTGAAAGATATTTGGCGGAGTTATGGCCCTTTAAAGGTTTTAATACACAAACTTTTTCCGGACTAGTTCTCCAGAATCCCTAGCCGGATTTCAGTATCAAGCCTGGCTGTGCATATCATTACCGTGTTCCGGTTATATGATTTTTGGCAGAGTTGTGTCCCTTTAAAGATTTTAATAAACAAACATTGTCCAGACTAGTCTCTTCCTGACCGGATTTCAACGTATCTTGGCGGGGATGATGAGTACCAAGCCTTGTTGGGCATGTCATCACCTTGTTCCGGTTGAATGATAATTTTGCAGAGTTATGGCCCTGTTTAAATACACAAACTTTGTAGGGACTAGTTCTGGTGAACCAGTTGAATGATCTGGCACTGTAAAGGTTTTAATACACTAACTTTGTACAGACTAGTTCTCTTGAACCTCTGGCCAGATTTCAGCGAAATGTGGCAGGGATGATCAGTACCAAGGCTTGTTGTGCATGTGATCACCATGTTCCGATTAAATGATTTTTGACAGAGTTATGGCACCTTATATATAAACTTTATCTTTAGCCAGTAGAGCAGAGCATCCACAGGTCCTCTTGGGTCTCTTGTTTACAATAACCATATTTTAATTGACAGTAAACCAGTATATTACAAAAAATGGTTTGATAAAAACATTTACCTAATAAATGACCTATTTAAAGATAATGGAGAACTATATTCCATTAGTGAATTCGAAGATATGTATGGTTTAAAAGCAAATTTCTTACAATACAGTGGCTTAATGTCATTTATTAAATCCTTTCAAAAGAAGATATTGAAAACAACAGTTTCAAGTAAAACGCCACTTCCAAATATACCCTCAAACATCACACCGTTTATCCAAAACAGAAAAGGTTGCAAAATATTTTACAATATTCTAAATAGAAACAGCAATAAACCAACTGCAAAATTAAAATGGGAACTTAGTTATGACATAGAGGAAGAAACATGGACAGACATATATGCTTCACCATTCAAAAGTGCAATGAGCACAACGTTGAAATGGTTTCAGATTAGAATAAATCACAGATTACTCCCAACTGATCTTTACTTACACAAAATAAAAATAAAAGATACCCCTTTATGTTATTCTTGTAACAAAGAAGACACCATGGCTCACATGCTATGGACCTGTCCCACAACACAAACTTTTCTTCAACAACTACAAAGCATACTAGTATCAAAACAAATAATACTGCCATTTACAGAAGAACTTTTTATATTCAACATTGGAAAATGCCGCCGGGCTTATCAAAGATTGAATTGCAAATATTGCTAGAAATCGAATATTATATTTTTTTGCTCAAAATACATCATTATCCATACAGGCACTTAAAAACTTACTTAAGGTCTCACAACACACTTCGATTTTACTGTGTTGGCCATAGGCAGTAAAGTCCAATTTTCCATTCTGAATCAAGCATTTACAGTCTAAAAGTATTTTTTTGGGAAAATACAGTTACTGCTGCTCATAAAAATCCACAAAATCTGGTACATAGCCCAGTTTTTTTTTTTTTAATGTGAGTGGTGGCAGTCAAGGTACTCTTTTCGGCTTTCACTAAACAGTTTGCACCTAAATTCATACGCATTTTGAGCACCCACAAATGTGTCACATTTTGCTGTCAGTGTCGTCTAATCGCTGTTCATCCAATCTCACACTATTGTTTTCTCACCTGCAACAAGAAGAGAAAATATCCATGGGCAATTATTAAAATATCTCTAACCGAAGAACACACCCCTACTTTTTATGCTGTAAGAATCATCCTACAGTCACATGCAAGGGAGCTAAGTGTGTAGTGAGATCTTAAATGCTTTCATATAAAAACATTGCAATAAAAAACAAACATGTGGAACAATTTAATAAAAATTGGGAGATGCTAAAACAAATATTTAATTAATTAGTCCAATGTCTATTCTAGGATGCGCGATCGCGTGATTTGCGCCATTTTCTACGAGATCGCGTTTTTTTTAAACCTAATGCACACTGATCACGCGAACAAACGTAGAAAAATAATTCAGTTTGTGACAAATATGCATGCGACATCGTAATCCGTAAATACAAACGTTTGTCTTGAAAACAAGCAAGCGTCGCAGATGACCTAGACTAAGTATGTAAATCTTAGTGAAGTTACCTTTATTTTAGTATTCCTGGGTTAGGTGGCGCTATAGGTATCACATGGCATGCTGACGTCATTCGATTTCAGATTGTACGGAATAATTTAGACGAAAAATTCGATTTCAGATTGTACGGAATAATTTAGACGAAAATAAATTTAGGACATGCTTGTTTTGCCTTGCGGTTGCAGACATTATTTTCGTTTGTTTTAAAATTTGTAAAATTGCTGGTATCTGTCAGTACATGTGTTTTCACATATTCCCGCCTGATTTTTTAAAATCCCCCCTATTTTTCATCCCCCCTACTTTTCGATTTCTAGAAAAGACACCGAGTTACATAATCGTATCAAATTAAAGTACTGTCTCCACTGAACCAAGAACTGTTTTTTATTATTTTGTACATCAATTAAGGCATAAAATTCAAGACATATTGTTTTGGACCACACAGGCAGTTTTAAAAAAAACATATTTTTTTATTATTAAATTTCACTTTATTTACCTTTTTTTCTTTTTTTTGGACTAAAAATAATTTCCCCATTGCAAATCTCATTATTTTAAAGCACACACACAATAATTTTCAAATGTTTTATAACATGGTTGTATATATTTTGTAAGGTGTGGCAAGGGATGGTCCTCCCCGACCCTTGTCTCACCATGTGACGGGGAGATTAAACGGGTCATCTTAAGGTGGCTGAAAAACAAAACAAAAACGTTTAGGGTAGATCATTTTACACTGTTATTTTATATAACAAAATTAATGTGAACCATTAAAATTCAGTAACTGTCTGGAAGGTACAGGTCTATAACATGTTAAAGACAAAACTTATTTCTTATATATACATCAAACATGTTGAATACATCAATTATAGCAACCCATGTCTGTCATTGTATAAAAAACGCTAAAATATGATAAAAAAAGAATGTTATTCTCAAACAAAAGCATTCCAAATTTCGTAATTTTAAAATTACCTCCTTTTTCATTGAAATAAGAACAATAAGATTTGCGATAACCTATAACAGTATGTTCCCAACATATTTGCTTTATTTTTATCACCGACTTTGTTTACATGGAGGATCTTACATGAGTACAGTTACTGTGTATTATTGATTTTAATAAACGAGTTTGATTAAATGATTGGATACGAGGCTCTTGCCGAGTATCCTATCTTTTTATCCAACAAGTTTATTTATTTATTTTTTTGAATAGGGGGGGTACGAGTGTCTGACCACGGACGAGATTCCAGATTGCCTCGTGGTAGCGGCATGCCCAGTTAGCACACTACGCACGGGGGATTTTCTCACCCCCAGGGTTTTGCGTTTGTAGTTGTTCTTATTCATATTGTACACAAAGGTGGTACAATGTGTTTGTGATTGTTTTTATCACCAACAACAGTTGATTAAGGTTACTTACTACCCTGTATAATTATGGACAGTATAGTATAGTTATTATATAACCATGTATGGTTGCTTTAGTGTTAAGTAACCTGTCAATTAGTTTAACAGTTCTTAATGTGTGTATGTGTATATTATGTATACACACTTTTTCTATGTAACACGTACGTTATAGACACACTATGTATGTGTCACGTGTGTTAATAGCCCAAGCACAGAAATCGTCTCTGATTCCACTCGGATAGACAATAATCCGAACTGCAAGAGCGCTTTCGGTCTTGAAACCTTCTTCAGTTGCAACATGCAATCCTAAACGATTTCTATTTAATATATAAATTCTCTCATTTACTGATGTAATGAGGTTTATACCGGTACACTGTGATTAACCAATTTAAGTATATATAGTGTATTCAATCTGTCTGAGTTAGTTAGTAATACATATTCAATACTTTATATATGTGTGGTTTTTATTGAGAACTGCTATTTTAATGTACAATAGTACTGTAAGACAAATCGGGTAGGTACCGAATGTATTGTCTTTTAATGAACATGCAGCAAGATGTTCAGACACGACTGGGTTGGTACCGTCTTAAATGTGTCTTACAGGTAGCATGTATTCCGAAGAAAACACTATTTATAATAACTCGTCGGGTTGGTACCGAGACAAAATTTGGAGTATCTCCAAATGTGAGTAAATATGTTCTCATAACAAATATATTAGCAAAATAAGACACGCATGTGTCATATATTCCGAGGAATATGCAGTTTACACGTCGGGTTTGTACCGAGACAAATGCTGGAGTATCTCCAGTAGTGTAAATCTGTACTGTATATAGCTATGTAGATTACACGTCGGGTTTGTACCGAGACAAATTCTGGAGTATCTCCAGAAGTGTGTAAATCTGTACTGTATATAGATTGCTAATAGAAGTGAAATATATAATGTTTTCAGAGCTGAAAACATGCGTGTAACTCAGTCGATGTAGGGACAGCGACTGCCTACCTATCTCGCTGCTGGTGTTTCTACAAAGTGTAGTGTGTTGGTTATTAATTGGTTCCATCTGTGTGTCTACCGTCTTCCTTTAGATAACTGTTTCGATGCGAATCAATTGACGCGCTCAGTGCGGTCAATTAGTTCACGCTCAAGGTGAGAAATTCTTCTGACCATACTACCGCCGATATATCATGATTAATTACCCTTCGGCAGTACTTCTGATACTGTACGAGATCTCGATTGGGTAATAGTTAAAAATGCGTTAATGTCATTTTTCAGTAAACCACCAGATATTAGAATCTAACAGCCGTGTTTACTTCCAAGAGCATATTTTATAAGTGTCTCTTTATGTATTTCTTTCTCTATGCGTTTATAAATATAGTTTTTATTAAAATAAAAACAAGAGTATATATTTTCCCTAAAACAAGTTTAGTGTACCTTTTAGTATATCTTTTATTTGAATTTTCAGTTGAAATCCTTAGTATAATTCAATCCGTGATAGTCACGATGTATGTGTGATGTAATTTGCATAGACAATTGGCACGTTGTGTTTTACCTTGGTATACGACGGCTTGTGTGCTTTTTAATTATATGACATTGTGTTGTGTCTATGTCGCCATACACTGTTTGATTTGCCTGTCAGTTTCAGTGCTCGTTAGTGTATTTTTAACATAAGCAAGCTTATCTTTCCATTGTTTTCCTGTAAGTGTATCGTATTTGTTAGTTTACATATATGTTCTATATCTCTATATATTCATATTTTTATTCCTATTCCTGAGAATTATTTAATTTAAATACATATTGTGTGTATTTATGGCATTTCTAGTCGGCCGGAGGGCACATACATACATGTACACATCCATGTACATACACATCCATACATGTATGGATGCCCAAGGGATATTGTTAAGAGTACAGTATAACCACAATGGTTATATTTAATAGCAGCTTTTGGTTTATTCCGTTAGTTGCAGACTAAACTTATTTCAAATAATACGTCACGTGAGGTGTTCGTATTTTATTAAATGGGTATGCTACTTTACCTATTACCTATATGGAATAGGCTAAGTTGGTATATACCATATACGTGTAGTTTGAAGAGACTGCGTTACTGATTCATTGATGTTAGAAAGGAAACGTAATTGCAGCACTTTAGATAGAGTACACACACATTCGTATATATAATGAATTTATGTTTTTTCAAAAACGATACTGGGTGAGATTCGTGTATACACTGTGAACTCTCAGGCGAATAATTACGATATAATAATGTCCATCAGTTATTGCAACTCAATAAAACTAGTGTTAGTTTTATTCCGTAAGACTACATCAAGTAGATATAAAAGTCGAACAGACAAAGTATGCCGTGTTTACTTCCAAGAGCATATTTTATAAGTTTCTCTTTATGTATTTCTTTCTCTATATGTATATAAATATAGTTTTTTTTTAACAAATAAGGGTCCCTACAAGCGCCTACTACAATCACGTCAATATACATATCAATATATTGGTCACTGTTAAAGGTATACTTCCATAATACAGTTAAAGGTATACTTTCTTCCATAAGGTTAAAGGTACACTCTCTACAATATAGTTAAAGGTACACTTCCTATACTATAGTTAAGGGTACTTATCGTAATGAACTTCACTATTTAAAAGAATATAAAACAGATCACATCTTTAGTGAAAGCTGACCACCACATTAAAACAAGGAGTATATGTTTTCCCTAAACATGTTTAGTGTACCCTACAGTTTATCTTTTATTTGAATTTTTAGTTAAACTCCTTAGTATAAATCAATCCGTGATAGTCACGGTGTACGTGTGATGTAGTTTGAATAGATATATGACACGTAGTGAATTTGCTTTGAGTGTATATCTAGTTTTCGTTATATACTAGTGTATATATTGGCAATATTGTATATACATTCAATAATTTCTCATGGTGTGCGGCGTACGCTTGCTTGATGCTCATATCTCTATATGAAAACAAGAGATCTCGTGTAGAGTTTGTTTCTTTGTCCATAATGTATCTATGGTCATTAGAATTAGCAATCTGGAGGTTCTCAACCCTCGCTAACCCCGAAGGGAAGCAAGTTAAGGAGTCCTCGGCCTCGCGATAACCTGAGTCGCTGAACGTACAATTTGAATAGGGGGGGTACGAGTGTCTGACCACGGACGAGATTCCAGATTGCCTCGTGGTAGCGGCATGCCCAGTTAGCACACTACGCACGGGGGATTTTCTCACCCCCAGGGTTTTGCGTTTGTTGTTGTTCTTATTCATATTGTACACAAAGGTGGTACAATGTGTTTGTGATTGTTTTTATCACCAACAACAGTTGATTAAGGTTACTTACTACCCTGTATAATTATGGACAGTATAGTATAGTTATTATATAACCATGTATGGTTGCTTTAGTGTTAAGTAACCTGTCAATTAGTTTAACAGTTCTTAATGTGTGTATGTGTATATTATGTATACACACTTTTTCTATGTAACACGTACGTTATAGACACACTATGTATGTGTCACGTGTGTTAATAGCCCAAGCACAGAAATCGTCTCTGATTCCACTCGGATAGACAATAATCCGAACTGCAAGAGCGCTTTCGGTCTTGAAACCTTCTTCAGTTGCAACATGCAATCCTAAACGATTTCTATTTAATATATAAATTCTCTCATTTACTGATGTAATGAGGTTTATACCGGTACACTGTGATTAACCAATTTAAGTATATATAGTGTATTCAATCTGTCTGAGTTAGTTAGTAATACATATTCAATACTTTATATATGTGTGGTTCTTATTGAGAACTGCTATTTTAATGTACAATAGTACTGTAAGACAAATCGGGTAGGTACCGAATGTATTGTCTTTTAATGAACATGCAGCAAGATGTTCAGACACGACTGGGTTGGTACCGTCTTAAATGTGTCTTACAGGTAGCATGTATTCCGAAGAAAACACTATTTATAATAACTCGTCAGGTTGGTACCGAGACAAAATTTGCAGTATCTCCAAATGTGAGTAAATATGTTCTCATAACAAATATATTAGCAAAATAAGACACGAATGTGTCATATATTCCGAGGAATATGCAGTTTACACGTCGGGTTTGTACCGAGACAAATGCTGGAGTATCTCCAGTAGTGTGTAAATCTGTACTGTATATAGCTATGTAGATTACACGTCGGGTTTGTACCGAGACAAATTCTGGAGTATCTCCAGAAGTGTGTAAATCTGTACTGTATATAGATTGCTAATAGAAGTGAAATATATAATGTTTTCAGAGCTGTAAACATGCGTGTAACTCAGTCGATGTAGGGACAGCGACTGCCTACCTATCTCGCTGCTGGTGTTTCTACAAGGTGTAGTGTGTTGGTTATTAATTGGTTCCATCTGTGTGTCTACCGTCTTCCTTTAGATAACTGTTTCGACGCGAATCAATTGACGCGCTCAGTGCGGTCATTTAGTTCACGCTCAAGGTGAGAAATTCTTCTGACCATACTACCGCCGATATATCATGATTAATTACCCTTCGGCAGTACTTCTGATACTGTACGAGATCTCGATTGGGTAATAGTTAAAAATGCGTTAATGTCATTTTTCAGTAAACCACCAGATATTAGAATCTAACAGCCGTGTTTACTTCCAAGAGCATATTTTATAAGTGTCTCTTTATGTATTTCTTTCTCTATGCGTTTATAAATATAGTTTTTATTAAAATAAAAACAAGAGTATATATTTTCCCTAAAACAAGTTTAGTGTACCTTTTAGTATATCTTTTATTTGAATTTTCAGTTGAAATCCTTAGTATAATTCAATCCGTGATAGTCACGATGTATGTGTGATGTAATTTGCATAGACAATTGGCACGTTGTGTTTTACCTTGGTATACGACGGCTTGTGTGCTTTTTAATTATATGACATTGTGTTGTGTCTATGTCGCCATACACTGTTTGATTTGCCTGTCAGTTTCAGTGCTCGTTAGTGTATTTTTAACATAAGCAAGCTTATCTTTCCATTGTTTTCCTGTAAGTGTATCGTATTTGTTAGTCTACATATATGTTCTATATCTCTATATATTCATATTTTTATTCCTATTCCTGAGAATTATTTAATTTAAATACATATTGTGTGTATTTATGGCATTTCTAGTCGGCCGGAGGGCACATACATACATGTACACATCCATGTACATACACATCCATACATGTATGGATGCCCAGGGGATATTGTTAAGAGTACAGTATAACCACAATGGTTATATTTAATAGCAGCTTTTGGTTTATTCCGTTAGTTGCAGACTAAACTTATTTCAAATAATACGTCACGTGAGGTGTTCGTATTTTATTAAATGGGTATGCTACTTTACCTATTACCTATATGGAATAGGCTAAGTTGGTATATACCATATACGTGTAGTTTGAAGAGACTGCGTTACTGATTCATTGATGTTAGCTCTGAAAACATTATATATTTCACTTCTATTAGCAATCTATATACAGTACAGATTTACACACTTCTGGAGATACTCCAGAATTTGTCTCGGTACAAACCCGACGTGTAATCTACATAGCTATATACAGTACAGATTTACACACTACTGGAGATACTCCAGCATTTGTCTCGGTACAAACCCGACGTGTAAACTGCATATTCCTCGGAATATATGACACATTCGTGTCTTATTTTGCTAATATATTTGTTATGAGAACATATTTACTCACATTTGGAGATACTGCAAATTTTGTCTCGGTACCAACCCGACGAGTTATTATAAATAGTGTTTTCTTCGGAATACATGCTACCTGTAAGACACATTTAAGACGGTACCAACCCAGTCGTGTCTGAACATCTTGCTGCATGTTCATTAAAAGACAATACATTCGGTACCTACCCGATTTGTCTTACAGTACTATTGTACATTAAAATAGCAGTTCTCAATAAGAACCACACATATATAAAGTATTGAATATGTATTACTAACTAACTCAGACAGATTGAATACACTATATATACTTAAATTGGTTAATCACAGTGTACCGGTATAAACCTCATTACATCAGTAAATGAGAGAATTTATATATTAAATAGAAATCGTTTAGGATTGCATGTTGCAACTGAAGAAGGTTTCAAGACCGAAAGCGCTCTTGCAGTTCGGATTATTGTCTAGCCGAGTGGAATCAGAGACGATTTCTGTGCTTGGGCTATTAACACACGTGACACATACATAGTGTGTCTATAACGTACGTGTTACATAGAAAAAGTGTGTATACATAATATACACATACACACATTAAGAACTGTTAAACTAATTGACAGGTTACTTAACACTAAAGCAACCATACATGGTTATATAATAACTATACTATACTGTCCATAATTATACAGGGTAGTAAGTAACCTTAATCAACTGTTGTTGGTGATAAATACAATCACAAACACATTGTACCACCTTTGTGTACAATATGAATAAGAACAACAACAAACGCAAAACCCTGGGGGTGAGAAAATCCCCCGTGCGTAGTGTGCTAACTGGGCATGCCGCTACCACGAGGCAATCTGGAATCTCGTCCGTGGTCAGACACTCGTACCCCCCCTATTCAAAAAGTCAATAATACACAGTCACAAATGTAAGATTCTGTTTATCACATAACACACCTACGACGTGATAGTTTCACTTTAATGTCAGATTTCCTTATATACGGCGGCAATTTGTAAGACAGATCATGACGTTGTGTTGTTGTTTACATGACGTCGCTACGTTACGCGGCTGTAAATGCGTTCGCGCTACAAATAATGCGTTACTAACATTCATTTTATGAAGTAAGATTTCAAATAATGATAAATAATTAAGGCGTCTGAACGTACCGTAGGATATACCATGCAAACAAATGGGATTAAATGTTTACTGTATACAAACACAGTGATTCGGTCCTCATTTGCATCTGTAATACACTAGTGTATTATGAGAGTCCTGGCTTTATTGCACTCCCAGAAGCCATGTTATGTGATAAAAATGACTTTGTAGCATTATTATTGGACATATACCATTGAACCCGAACATACACGGCTTTGTATCTCGTTTATGGAAATGATGTGCATTTTATGTGCTAAATTTATTTTTCTCCGTATATAATTTTTTTTTTTTTCTCTATAAAATTACATATTATGAGAATCCAAACTCTATAGACACACTATAGGAGCAACTTTATTTAGCCAGACCAAACATAGGCATGGACATTGCCCGGAGAGGCATCTGAGGTCTTCCTCCAGCAGTGTAAGCTGGAAAGATCACCAAATGACCTTATAGTTGGTGCAGGTGCGACTATAAAAATCCAATTCATTTGTCAGTAACGTTTAATTTGGTCAGTTTTTATTAAAGTCAGTAATATACAGTCATCAGTAAGATCCTCTCACAGGAGGCATATTTTCTTTTTATGCCTCCCGAAGGGTGGCAATTAGTAGTCACACTGTCAGTCAGTCCGTCCGTCCGTCTGTCAGTGCGTTCGTCCGTACTATCTTTTATTACTACACCCCCACCCCCACAACACCCATCTGACGCTCCAGTTTTGGGGTTTGACCTGGCCGTTTAAAGCCGTTTATATTGTGTCTATATAGAGTTTGAATTCTCAAAATATATAATTTATAGAAATACCTGCGGCTGTTGCTACTGCAACCGATTAATGACGCCCACCAAGTGCTTCACATAAAAAGCTTCTTTTTTTAAAAGCAATAATGAGTGTGTGTATATATATATATATATATATATATAATGACTGTCTATAGAAATCTCTGTTTAAACTTTGAGATAAATTGTTACAATACATTGATTCAAGATCTAACTTTTTTTTTAGAAACATCATTTATATGTCTATTCTCATTTACAAAATGATTCCAATATAATAAGTACTTTACAATGTCACTGTAGAGTTATTCTCTTCTGCTATTGTAAAGGTAATCCTCAAAACAATTTAAGGACGGTAAAATAGAACTGTAATAATTACTTAATCTTTAATATCTTTAATATCTTTAATATTATGGATTTCATATTCATATAAAAAGTTAATATATGTGTGTAATGTAACAATTGTAAAAGAATACAACTTGAAATAAATAAGCTTAAAAATCACAAGAAGACAGTAAACTGTTCAATTACAGCACTTTAAAAAATTACCCAAATCTAAACATGGTCCTTAAATTATTTTGAGGAGTAGATGTGGTATGTCACTGATGTTGTATGTGTTGTCTGACCACCAGTCTACGCCCGTCCGTCTATCTGTTAGTTGTGTACCAATGGGCTACTAGAAGCATAATCTGCTGTACTCTACTGTAGTCAACACTTTGCTGTAATAAATGTTATGAAAGACAACTCTGATGTAAAAAAAAAGAAAAAAAAAGAAAAGAGATCCTGTATGTACTATTGACATAAAAATGAGTTCTGTTCAAGCAGGGGATAGAGGGCGTAAATGGTAGGTTCATGAACAGACGCAACGCGGTCTGAAATATGATCTTACTGAAATACTTGAAATTTTGATTAAAAACCTTATTTCTAATTATGTTTGTTTTTTTATACCTTTGTTACTACATTTGTCCAGTGTCATATCTGTATACATGTGTTACTATGTCCAATGTCGTATACTTGTGTTACTACGCCCAATGTCTTATAGTTGTGTTACTATGCCCAATGTCTTATACCTGTGTCCAATGTCTTATATTTGTGTTACTACGCCCAATGTCTTATAGTTGTGTTACTATGCCCAATGTCTTATACCTGTGTCCAATGTCTTATACCTGTGTTACTATGTCCAATGTTTTATATCTGTATTCCTGTGTAACTATGTCCAATGTCTTGCACCTGAGTTAATATGTTCAATGTCTTATATCATTCTGTATAGATGTGTTAATTACTATGTCCAATGTCTCATACCTGTGTTCCTATGTCCAATGTCCTATATATATGTTAATATATCCAATATCTTATACCTATGTTACTATGCCCAATGCCTGTGTTACTATGTCCAATGTATTATACTTGTGTTACTATGTTCAATGTATTATACTTGTGTTACTATGTCCAATGTCTTATTGTTACTATGTCCAATGTCTTATTCCCCGTGTGGTTGCCGGGGTAGAATACAACCACTGCAAACACACTGTCACATGCAGAGGGGTAGGACCCCCCCCCCCCCCCCCCCCCCCCCCCCCCCCCCCCCCCCCCCCCATTCATATTCATTTTGGCATTTTTTGTTCATGCTCATTAAAGGTCTTCATCATGACCCCTGCATTGTTTCAGGTGCCATCTCGCTCACATCACTAAGAGCAGTGGCAGAAAAACAATAAACGTGGCTCCAGCGTAAATGGAGTTTTTACGATGGAAGATGAGCCTGGCATGTTCATGCCTGTTAGGCGCCATATATAACCTGTAATGTGTTGGTGCGCCTTAAAACTCCAATTCAGTTCAATTCCAATGTCTTATACTTGTGTTACTATGTCCAATGCCTTATACTTGTGTTACTATGTTCAATGTATTATACTTGTGTTACTATGTCCAATGCATTATACTTGTGTTACTATGTTCAATGTCTTATTCTTGTGTTACAATGTCCAATGTCTTATACTTGTGTTACTATGTTCAATGTATTATACTTGTGTTACTATGTCCAATGTCATATACTTGTGTTACTATGTTCAATGTATTATTCTTGTGTTACTATGTTCAATGTATTATACTTGTGTTACTATGTCCAATGTATTATACTTGTGTTACTATATCCAATGTCTTATACTTGTGTTACTATGTCCAATGTATTATACTTGTGTTACTATGTCCAATGTATTATACTTGTGTTACTATGTCCAATGTCTTATACTTGTGTTACTATGTCCAATGTATTATACTTGTGTTACTATGTCCAATGTCTTATACTTGTGTTAATATGCCCAATG
>JAWPHD010024816.1:0-18138 GCA_037043455.1 Cyrtodaria siliqua | reverse complement strand
GTGGAAGTGACCTTGACCCTCCAAGCAAAGGGCAGATAACCTTATCATTTTTACCTTCAACTTTGGCGTTTAGGTCACTTTTTCACAAACTATATGCACTAAGACCTTTCAAACTTTGCTTATAGTTGTTTCTTGAGTGGTACATATACAAAGCAAATGTGGATGTGACCTTCACCATCCAAGCAAAGGGCAGTTAACTTTAATTGTTACATTTAAATCACTTTCTCATGAACTATAATTATGCACCAGATGTTTTAAACCTAATTTATAGCTTAATCTTTGGAAGAAAACATATTCTATTTTGACATTGTTGTGTCTTTGGTAGTGCATCTTTTTGGATGCATGGATTTCATCTATGACCTTGACCTACTTTTTGGAGTTAAGGATTTTTAGCTCTACTGGCCAAGGGCCTTCATTTTTTTATACGATCTTTACCAAACTTTAGCAGATTGTTAATATCAATGAAAGCTCGTACAAGTTCGAAAACCAGCCAGATCAGAGCAGTAACAGTGGAGTTATGGCCCTTGATTTAGTTAAAAGTGCTATATTTTGCCTCGTTAATACGATAGGGCTTTCATTTTTATCTGATCTTTACCAAAATTTACCAAACTTTACCAGATGTTTTGCCTTTTTTTTTTTTCATTATTAGTATATTTTTTTTGTTTGCCTCGTTAATACGATAGGGCTTTCATTTTTATCTGATCTTTACCAAACTTTACTTTTTTTTTTCATTATTAGTGTTGTTTTTATGTTTATTTTTATTTATTTTTTTTCGTGTTTTTTTATTATTATTTTTTTTTTTTTTTATTTTTATTTAATTTATTCATCGATTTATTTTTTAAATTTCTTTATTTTTTTTATTTCTTTATTTCTTTATTTTTATTTCATTATTTTTTTATTTTTTTTAGATATTTGTTTTTGTTTTAACGCCGTGTTAGCAGGAAGCATTGCTATGATTTCTAGTTGTGCCTATTGCGTTTTTTCCGGTTCGTTGATTTTTGATGGAGTTACGGCCCCTTGACATTTTTACTTTAAATTTCTTGTCGGCGCTACCTCCTAAACGGCTTGTTGGATTTCTACAAAATTTGGCAAGAAGCCTCAGTATGATGTCTAGTTGTGCAAAGCATGGTATATCAATGAAATCTTGGACAAGTTTGAAAACCAGCTAAATCTTGTTAGTAGCAACAGGTTATGGCCCTTGATTTGTTGAAAAATGCTATATTGTATCTTCCTTTGTTAAATCTGTACTCGTCGGGGGCCACTTTCCGTCACTTATGTAAACATAAACTAATTTTTCAGACAAATCTATGTATCCTGACAATTTTTACTCTATCTTTTATTAGGTTATCTCTACCTGGAAATTTGATACCAAAGAATTTTGTTTTATATAAATTATCGAAGTGGCACGTGACCTTTTTATAAATAGACTAAAACTGAGAAATCGTTTTGTTTACAAGCCCAGTTTCCGTCATGTATTTTATCGAGTGATAGATTCAACTAGGTCAAGATACAGTAAACTTTTATGAATTAGAAACTTGTTTGCAAGTCTATTCAACAATTTCATTGTAATAATGGTATGTTTGCATTGTTCCATCAGTCACATCGATCGTTATAACAATGCGCCTGGTAACGTCAATGCAAAATGTTCAACGACGACAACTTACAGTAACTCTGTGTAAATCAAACAGATACAGGTTGTACGAGTTGCTTCTCTTTGGTTAAACTTAATCACGGTATATTTTAACTGCGTTCACTGAAGAGTGATAAAAATATGACGTCATTACAGTGTTATTTTTTTTAATAGTTTATTATGCGGCAATATGCGCGCGCATCCCCAGGGGCGTAGCCAGGCATACTTCTGTACGCCCGGGCGTACTCTAGAAAATCGAATGTGAAAAAATAAAAGTGCACTATTTTTAAAAACACACTTAATGAATGGAGGCGAAAGCCTCCAAAATCTCGCTCAAATGAAGCCACAAACCTCCGAAATTTCCCGGGGGAGGCCCCAGGACCCCCAACAGCAGCCTCCCCTAGGGCGTATTCTCCAAAAGGCTCTGGCTACGCCCCTGATCCCCAACGCCATATAAGGAAGTAAACACATTTTTCGGAGAAACCCCTTTCGTTTTTGTACCGCTTATTTACTTTTTGGTTGTTTTTCCTGTTTCTAATCTTCATTTATAAACGTCTGACAATAAGTGACATCTGTAGGTAATTTGCAGTGTAAAAACGTTTTTTAAATGAGAATGACGGAAACTGGGCTTGGACGGAAACTGGCCTCTAACGAGTGGTTACTCCATTTTTTATCTGATCTTGACCATGTTAATCCCATTTTTATGAAATTTTATTCATAGAAGAAAGTGGGACAAATTAAAAAATACCCATGCCAGACTATACACAGCAGACTTATTGCCCATGATTACCGGATGAGCGATCTAAGGCCATTCTATCACTGTTGTTTTTGCAATGTTTTAAAAAAACTACTAATGAGAATTTTTTGTCGACAACCCTTGATATAAGAGCCGTTTTAGCCAGTAGAGCATCCACAGGTCCTCTTGGGCCTCTTCTTTTGAATAGAATGACATTTTGTTTTTAAACAAATGCACTTAAATGTCATCTCAGCAAACGGCAAACTCCACTGTTTATAGTTACTGAAATGTTTACAAACTTTCATTTAAGCATCATTGGCCTTTTTATTTTTAAGTCCAGCCCCCGTTAGGCGAGACATGTGAATCCACGGATTTCATGTTTTACTTCTTTTACGGTTTCCGAAAGTGGGGTGCGTATAATACAAGGAAACAATACAAAAAACTTTTTTCTTGCATTTTATATGCAGAAAATCGATGTCAAAATGGAGAAAAAACGCCGATGAAAACACGGGGGCGAACAGACAGACATTTGTGAATGCCGATAATACTTTATTTTTCGTGAATTACTCGCTTTATACAAGCAATTTATTGACTTAATTATACTTAGAAATGAATAAAGTTTATTATAAAGCTTGTTTTTATATAAATGTTTGCATATTTGTTGTAGAATTTCAATAAATGAGTGAACGAAATTCGGCCCTTGTTTTGTTATTTATATCAGCTGACTTGATATCACGTGATTTCCATGAATTAGACTGGTGGTAGTAGTAGTATTGTACAATTCTATTCTCATATGTTAAATGCACCAGACGACACTTGCAGACGACAGTAAAAGCGATGATAATACTTGCATATTTGTTGCAGAATTTCAATAAAGGATGATCATGTTTTCCCTTTGTTTTGCTGTTATCCGATAAATTGTTTATAAATTTCGCAAGTTTTGCAAACTTAGAAATAGCTGCAGTATAGACACACTTTAAACACGGGTAGAGTGGGTTATTCTATTTCTATAATCCTTTGAAGTTGACGCAAGTAGCGACTATTTCTGAGGATGCACTTTGACACGTCGTGTGACCTTTACCAGATTTAGCCACGGGGTATTTCCAGTGTGTACAGGTAACTGATCACGCGTTACACTTTTGATAAGCACTGGTTCCCGTGAATACACAATGTTAGTATAATCGGCGTAATGGATTGCGGTAACCAACGGCTTTGTGGAATTTATTTTAGTAGATGTTATTATCGGATTACGGACAATTATCTGCGGCATTATAATCGGCTCCTTGATGGGATGATGAGATGATACAAGATAGGTACTCCCCTGAAGATTGGCAATTGATGATTGAAGTAATTATATTTTTTCTTTTGTACGCTAATTTTCGCGATCTGCAGATAGTTGTTGTACCGTATTATTCTGCTTTAATTATCGTGATGCAATAAGAGATTCTTTTAAAAATTTGTTTAACCTTTTATTTTCGTCGAATGGTTCATTTAGGAAAACTAATATTTAGATGCGTATTATACACAGGTGCGTATTATACAAGGTAAAATACGGTAGTTTTGGTCAATTCTTACACATAGTTATGTTGTGCCCCCAACCCCAATCCACATTGCTTTAGCCTTGTTTTCTGATGGTATATACTAGCTATAAATTCATTATTCTCTGAAAAATCGAATAGTCGAGCTGCGTTGTTCTCCGACAGCTCTTGTTTTTTAGAGACAATCGAAGTTTAGTGCAAGAAGGTGAATTTTGTTATCAACTTAAAGAGACCGAAACCAATTTATATAATTGTACTGGCCTTTTAATATCGAACTGGAAGGTATAAAAGATGACGTATGATTCTTTCGATACAAGTGGGCGACGAAGTGTAACTACGACTATCAACTTCCATTTTAAAGTTTTAACTATTTAAACATGTCTGCAGAGGAGGCGTTTAAAGGTTTTGTTGAAGTAAGCAACGAAGATGATATCACTGCATATAAGGCGATTTATGAAGCGTACAAGGGTGGACAGTCGAAGCATCAGATCGCCCAGTATTATAGCAAGTGGGCGGAAAACGGACAATACGACATGGTAAGTACTTGAAATAGCTGTGCTACTATTATTTAAAAAAAAATGAAACATTTTAAATAAATTGTCACATTCGGTTTCAGTTCCCATTTAAAGTTGAAAGTTTGGTCGCAAGGAATAGGGTTTGTCTTAAAACTAACAAGAGGTCAATGACCTTGAAGCTCTACTGATTGATTTTGATTTCAGGAAGTAGTCGCTACGGACTTGTTTTTTGAAAATCTATTTTTAACCGTGGCGGCCATCTTGAATTTCCGGCCGACCTGAAATTTTGCTAAGATCAATAAGACATTAAGAGCAACATTCCTGTGAAGTTTCATGAAAATCCGTCAGGTAGTTTCAAAGAAGTAGTCTCTACAAGTTTTCATTATATAACTCTATGTAAACAAAGCAGCCATGTTTAAGGTCAAATCCAAACGATTTTCGACAAGGACCAACATCATGTCATACTGATCATTTTAGAAAAAGTCCCATATCAATATCTCTTATTGTTTTGAAGAAGTAGTCGCTACAAACTTATTTATTTTAAATCTATTTTTAGCTGTGGCGGCCATCTTGAATTTCCGGCCGACCTGAAATTTTTCTAGGATCAACTAGACATCAAGAGCAACATTCCTGTGAAGTTTCATGAACATCCGTCAAGTAGTTTCAGAGGAGTAATCGCTACAAGTTTTTACTATATAACTCTATGTAACCAAAGATGGCCACTGGCAGCCATGTTTAACGTCGAATCAAAATAATTTTTCCACAAGGATCTACATCATGTCATGCTGATCATTTTAGAAAAAGTCCCATATCAATATCACTTATAGTTTTCAAAATGTAGTCGCTACAAACTTATTTTTTAAAAATCTATTTTTAGCTGTGACGGCCATCTTGAATTTCCGGCCGACCTGAAATTTTGATAGGATCAATTAGACATCAAGAGCAACATTCCTGTAAAGTTTCATGACAATCCGCCAAGTAGTTTCAGAGGAGTAGTCGCTACAAGTTTTTACTATATAACTCTATGTAAACAAAGATGGCCGCTGGCAGCCATGTTTAACGTTGAATCAAAACGATTTTTGACTAGGATCAACATCATGTAATGCTGATCATTTTAGAAAAAGTCCCATATCAATATCACTTATAGTTTTCAAGAAGTAGTCGCTACAAACTTATTTTTTAAAAATCTATTTTTAGCTGCGACGGCCATCTTGAATTTCCGGCCGACCTGAAATTTTTCTAGGATCAATTAGACATCAAGAGCAGCATTCCTGTAAAGTTTCATGACAATCCGCCAAGTAGTTTCAGAGAAGTAGTCGCTACAATTTTTTTACTATATAACTCTATGTAAACAAAGATGGCCGCTGGCAGCCATGTTTAACGTTGAATCAAAACGATTTTTGACTAGGATCAACATCATGTCATGCTGATCATTTTAGAAAAAGTCCCATATCAATATCACTTATAGTTTTCAAGAAGAAGTCGCTACAAACTTGTATTTTAAAACTCTATTTTTAGCTTTGGTGGCCATCTTGGATTTCACATCAACATGAATTTTTGCTAGGATCAACTAGACTTTATGGGCAACATTTCTGTAAAGTTTCATGAATATCCATATAGTAGTTTCAGCTGTGAAGTCGCTACAAATAAAAGTTTACGGACAGACAGACGGACAGACGGACGGACGGACGACGGACGCCGCACCACGGCATAAGCTCTGCTGATCTCTGATCAGTAGAGCTAAAAATGGAGTTTAAACTTAGTAGCAATATTGTTCGTTACCGAAAACAGATAGTTTGGCCTAAGTATAGTGAATTATTGGAGGCATTTTTCTTAGTTAATTTTGTGTTCTTGATCAACAAATAAATGAATCTAATTTTGGAAATGAAGTATTTCTTTTATTTGCCAGTCATAGTCTTAACTCACTTATTAACTTAAAATAATTGTTAAATTGATAAAAAGAAATCCAATTTTGTTTCAGTTGCATTGAACTAAGATCTGTCTATATGGTCAAAATATGCTTAAAAGTTTTTTAATCTAGAATACCGTAATATTTTCGAAATTAATATGTAAGTGGGATATTTTTTTACCTTTCAAAAAAACAAGCCAAAAACATATGAACAATAACTTTCGTAATGAATATAGCGAAAACTCAGTCACTGACTGTGCATTCTACTATGACTTGTATTAGTTGAGGCTTAGGATAACGATTAAGGGCGAAACCCTACCGAGTTATTTTGCGTGCCGTTCATAATAAATGTCAGTGTACAATGTTCTGATACAGTATTCTATTTATCCTTCAAATTATATACACTAAACCAAATTGCTAAGTACCTACCTAAGAATATGTCAGTAATATTCTCATTGTTTTGTGTATTTTGAGCTTGATGAGAGATACGGTTAAACTGCAAAATAACGAGTGTAAATCGTCTGCTCTGATTGCATGAACATATTTTAAAACTTTTAAGTCAATGTGTTTTCTTAGAAATAAGTTATAACACTTATACAACTGGGTATATATGATTTTATTAAGTACTTCGAATTAGTGAAGCTTTCGATGTTCCTAATTCTAAAATATGCCAGTTACAATTATTTTGACATCATGTTTTACTAGCATTACACTACAAATGCGTTTGCAAAAGAAATTTTCGAAATATTTAATGTTAACGCTGAATTACAGGTACTTGGATTTCAAACAATATTCAATTTAAAGGGAGGTAATTTAAGATTATCCATATTTCATTTTTTTTTATAGACGGAGAGTCTGCGATAAATGGGTCAATTTTTTATGTTTTTTTTTTATATTTCATACCAATTTTAACAATTTTATATCTCTAAGCGATCTTTGACTCATGTGATGTGTTTTATCAGCGCATTTCATTTTTTCATATAAAGGGAGGGTAACTCTCAATAGATGTAACAATTTAAACAAAAATATTTTTTTTACAATTATGGGTCAAAACAAAATACTTATCGCATATCTATTCTAAATTATATTTAAAATACGAAAATTAGTTAAGATACAAAAGTGGGTAATTATGAATATTGTTCAATGAACTTTGTTTGTGTATTTTTCAACACGCTTAAAGGGCCAGTCACATTGGCCTTACGACTTCTTGCGATCAAGAAAATGAAGAAAATCGTAAGAGATCGCAGAAAATCGTGCGGTAAGCCGTATGCAGTCGCAGGCGATCGCAGATACTCGTACAACCAAAATTGGTCGCAGCAAGGTTTTTGAACATGCACAAAAACCTTGTTGCGACCGAAGTGATCGCAAATGGTTGCAAGAGGTCGTACAACTATATGCACGACATCTCGCAGGCTTTCGCAAGTGATCGCAGATGATCTCAATATTTTTTGGGCACCTGTGCAGCTGCGTACAATTGCACTACCAGTTGCACATCCTTGTGATCGGTCTTACGATAGATGGTGCATGTCCACGACTTTTCGTGCGAGCGATTTTAAAGTAGCGCCACCTCTGAGATCTCTTTGCTACCAGCTGCGGGGATTATAATAACATATATAAAGATAAAATAATAAACCAAGTTTTATTCATTGAAATATTATCGGGAAACCTATAGTGTCACAATATTTAGTTTGATTTAGTTATAATTTTATATCTTGCAATGCTCAAATCACATATGAGAAGATGAATTTATATACCACACGACAGGTCACATGTAGTCGCTCAGCCAATCGCAATATTCTGCAAGTGATCGTAGACAGTCGCACGTGCGATCTCAGCAATTCGTACGACAAGTCACGGATCTTTGCACGATTGCTGTCCGATTTTGGTCATGCGATGGATCGTAATGAACCTCGTAGTGTGACTGCAACGTCTGCGATTGCCTCCGACCTCGCCGCGACTTTTTCACTCTGCGACTTGGGGAATCGCAAGCGATCGTAAAGGCAGTGTGACTGAGGCTTAAACGCGGGCATTTTTCTTCTTCTAAATAACGGGTTATGACGTCGCTACGGTCTTACCATCGCATCTTACCCTCGACCATCGTATCTTACCATCGTATCTTACCATCGACCATCGCATCTTACCATCGACCATCGCATCTTACCATCGACCATCGACCTAGTAAGATGCGATGGTAAGTTGGCCCTAACAGGACACCATACGTCGCCTTGCTTACTTGATAATGGAAAGGTCACTAGCCCGATAATGCAACATGAATGAGGTCACCATTTTATGAGGTAAACCATTGCATATCAGCATGAATCATTAGTTTAAGGGAGTCTTCAACTTCGATTAAGTTATCTTTTAATCTAAACTGCACATTTGAGAAATACCGCTAGCCTATTATTTTTAAGAAAAATGTCAAATTGTAAATATGCAGGATGTTTTTTTTTAACGCAAATCAACAATTGTGAAACATTTTGTTTTTATAAGCTGCAATACTCGTTGCAGAAGTTTCTGCCACAAATCGTCGCAGCAATGTCTATTGTAAATTATGCGCACCAGCTATTGATACACATAAAACAGAATTTGGTATAGTTCGAGTTCAAGGACGTCCGCGTATTATCTCATTTCGGCCTTCAACATCACCTTCCTCTAAGATTTAATTTTTGTAAAATGCTTATTTAACTTACATTCTGACTTTTACCCCTCTACAATTAAATCTTCAAATAGCGGTCCCTGTTATATAAGCTGTACTAGCTATATGCATCGTACCTTGCCACATTGCGATTTGGTATAAAAATGCGTTGGTTGTTCTTGAAACGGATTCCATTCTGTTAAAAGAGGCCCAAATAAAATGATTCCATATTATTTATATGATTCCATGCGCATTTAATTCAAAATATCCCTATCAAAACGGATGAACGCAACTTGGTTTAAAAGGCATAAACAAAGAACATATTTCGCAGTATATATATATATGTATATATATATTTTTTTAAGTTAACAACTCAGATTTATTTTCCAAATTCTATATATCATGCTTATGTTAATACCATCCTCTTGACGAGACGAAATTCAAGAAGAGAATTAGCATGTCAGTCATTGGATATTATATATCATGCTTATGCCAGTACCATCCTCTTGACGAAACAAAATTCAAGAAGAAAAAATAGCATGCCAATCATTAATCATTTTTAATCAACAAATGTACATATTTTTGACAATCTTTAGTCATTAAACACAAACAATTATTTACACGAATATATCGCAGCATATATTGACTAACAACCTATTTATTGATTTTTATATGATTATATGTGTGTGTACACTGGAAGGTCCTCTTTCCAAGTTTTTTGTTTTACCATGGGAAAGGTATGCTCGGTAGAGAGGTACACCAACGATATTGAGTCAACAATGTCGACATTTATTTCTCAAAGGAGAAATGTAATCGAACTAGTACTGTATTTTAATTAGTTTAAACTTATTTATTTTACATCGATTGTAACGAAAGCTCTATGAACTTATTTGAATCACTCTCGATGTCTTCCTGGGTAAAACCAGTACTAAGCAAATGCAGATAAAGTGTCTTGCTCAGGGATACAACTCATATGACAATGGCGGGGATCGAACACAAGACTTTTCGATCATGGGTCCAATGCTCTACCACTAGACTCCACTGTATTCTTGTATTTTAATCGTATAAGCGCGATAATAAAATGGTGTTGCTGGTCGTCTGCATGAAAGTGTACACATTGTTTAAACATGCGTGTCCAATATGAAAGTGAACCACTCAATGGACGGACGGACGCACGAACGATTGATTGGTATTATTGGTGGATTTATAGAGGATAGTCTCCAACGTCCACAGATATGATGAGGCAAATTAAAAGTCGTATTTATTTTATTTATTTTAAAATACAATACGATCATTTTATTCCTTTCAGCATTTGGACCGTAAGCGTTACACTGGCCCGGAACGTGCAGCACTTGCATTAGCGACATATTTCCAAATGGATGACAGAGATAGTGCACGAATACTAGACATAGCGGCAGGAACAGGTCGCCTAGGAGCTGAGGTAAACATCATCCGATACATTTGTTGAATACCGAAATCCTAGTATTTATTTGTTTTAAATTTGGTTTGTGTTTTATACATTATGTAATTAATATCTAAGTTGAAAACAGTTTATATCAGATACATGTATATGGTCGCATTAAGTGGGATTTGGGTGTTTAAGTTAAAGTGGGATGACAGTATAACAGAATAAGAGCGAGGTTAGTGCACCCAAGTGCTTTAGTCCCCCTCCCCACACCACCACCACACCCCACCACCCATCCCCAGTGGCATGTTTTGCTTCTGACCGTTCCAAGGTGATTACCCCTATTGCCAACCTGTGTTTGTTTGTTATGTCGCATACTTTGGCTTTATTCATTCTTGCAATTGTTGTTTTGTTTTAAATGTTGCTGTTTTGTAGACTGTGTTCTGTGAATGCTCTATTTCCTGTTCGACCTTTATATATACATATACTTCAATTGTAAAACCAGTCCAATTGATTCTCATACAAATCCCATAATGCGGCTGAGCAAATGTATACACTCAACAATGTTGATGTATGTCTGTGTTTAAATCATGAACGATCAAGTATCAAATTCATTTAAATACCAATACCAAACTTTCATGAGCAGTTTGCATTGAAATTGCTTAAAGTTCTATATTTCAATCAGTCGATTTCCAAAGTAATGGTATTTTATGTTATGCAAATATTAAAAAAGAAAGAAGAGAATACATATGATGTGACAACATTTTGTTATGAGTAACTGACAATAATTCGAGGGCATAGAGCAAAAAGGGGCTATATACCAAATTGGCATATTTTAAAGTTTTATGGTATTTTGATTCCTCTAGTGCCATAAAATATCTAGCATAGGTTATTAAATAATTCCACAGGAATGATCAGAACACAATGGGCCTATCTGAAAAACTACCAAAACTTGACAGCAACAAGGGGACATCGACACTTTCTTATAGCAACATGGGGATATAAGCCATATGCCCCCTTGTTGTCCTTGCAGATAATGTTATTGTTATCAGATCTGTAAAGTGATATTATCGTCTATAAAAAAGAGTATGAGAGTTGACCTTTGGAAACGTCCGAACACGACATATACGAAATATTGCAGTCTCGGTTTGATTGAGACTGTTCATGAACGGCAGTGAAATATGCTAGCTACCGCTCACGCCCTCTAGCCCCGGGTTGAGCAGAACTCAATATTCATAAAATCAATAGTACAAAATGTTAACCATCCCCAAGATGGCACGCATTCGGCGGTGGACATGGAGTATATTTCTTCCCCATGTCGTACGGCGTATGGTCCCAGTATCTAATAAAATTAAATGCCCCGAAGAGCGAAATAAACATAATTGAAATTAGTTGGGAGCAGCGGTTATGAAGCCTGCGTATCACAAGTAACAGCCAGAAGACTAAATTAAAAAGCAGACAACATATCCTATGAGTGGTTAAACAATACCCAGAGCCTATTATCGGCCGGAGTAGTGGAACCACCGAATCAAAAATTAAGTAAGAAAACAAAAGAAATTGAAAATGTACCACCGATAACTAAATATAAGTATCGGGTTCAGCGATCTCCAAAGATCGAATGAATAACAGTCCTGATTGCAAGCTCGAGGAGACGTTGTACTGCCGCCACACTGCATAAACAACGCCACTGTGCTATATAAATCAGACACAGAACCAAGCCGACAAGTAAAGCCCTGATAAGAAAAAAATGTCTAGAAAAAGAAAAAAAAACACTGATAAATGGAAAAGAAACATACGAAAATACCGCAGGGATCAAGTATATGAGTATACAGGGCAAACAGATTTAAATGTTCGCACAAAGTTTCTCAATAATGTGCTAAAGAAATATTCCAAACTTACTGGCAGCTAGGCTCTTACGACAAAGCCTTTTGTTTGTCAAAATGTCACTCAGTCAGACACGAAACGTGAAACAACAAATAAGAAGTTTCATTCATAAGAAGAATCATTTCAATACCAATCCCAGATGAAACTAGAAAGAAAAAGGTGTAACTTCCGCTAAAAGTAACAATTCCGCTAAAGGCAACAACCGCCGCTAAAGGTAACAATTCCAACGCACGCTAATGGTAACAATTCCGCTAAAGGTAACAATCACCTCTTCCGCTAAAGGTAACAACCCTAACGTTAAAGGTAACAACTTTTCATGTTAAAGAAAGTACTCCTCAACAGTCACACCTCAATAATCTGACAGGGTGGGCCTGGTGTACGTTTTCCCACACTTCCCACCACATATTGTGCCAGTTTATATTTTGACCAAACACAAGTGCTTGTGGCCGGCAAAGCATAGCACTAATCAACTGACAAACCAAATTAGATATTGTTTGCATTAAAATATGTGACAATCAAAACGAAAGTGGGGTGGGGGGTTGGTGTGGGGTGGGGGAGAGGGGGCGGGGCGGGGGTGAAAACTTATCAAAAAATTTAAAATGTTCATTTGGGCCCCACCTTCCTCCCGAGTTTCTAAAACTTTCCGACGCCACTGTAATATGCGGCAGAAATGACCATTCGTAAACAATAATACCTCTCAAAAATATGATGTATGCATAAGAAACAATTGCCGTAATTATGAGCTGCTGATCCGGCCAAAATTTCCTTTTCGACTTTCGATGTAAGCCAGTATCATTCAGTATTAAAATATGAATATATTCGAAAGGATTAATGTTTTGTCTCTGGAAATCTGTAGCACTAATTCGTATACTCCAGTTCAATCTACTGAGGATGACGTTATTGCCACACATATCACTCGGTGCATTACTTTCAAGGTTGGGGACTAGACAAAAAGCAAAACAAACTGCCAACTATGTTCTGGATTTCCAGAATTACATAAAAATCCGTATAAAGCTCGTTTTATTTTGAATTCTAGTGCATTATTCTAAAACTTATGAAATCTCTCGGATTAATTTATTTTGGTCTAAAATTCAGACGTCCTTGATAAATTTGCAGTAAACGTCAAGTTCCATCTACACTACTCAACTTTTATAATCGGTCACTTTTCAAAGAATTATATATTTTTTAATAATTCATAGTTTCATTTGAAATGTTAACTGGCGTCGTTTAACAAATATCGCTAGCGATTTATAAAACTTAATCTGCCTTGATTGGACTAAAACCTTGTTGATAAACTTAATAAAATACTGGTATGTGTTTCGGTAATTTCCAGTTTATAGTATTCGTGCTATTTTCAAAAAACCTGGGTGACCGATTATAAAAGTTGAGTAGTGTATAGGTACTTATGACTTCTCCACACTATAAACAACCTTACCGCATCACCTTATCAAAGACAAGCTTATTTCTATTATTCAAAAAACTTTCGCTAGAGAACAAAACTACATTTTTGGCCTGTAACAATATTAAAGCGTTTTTTACTAACGGCATTTTATACAATTACACTATGTGGACTTGCCAAGAAGTTTGTGAAGCACTCATTTCTTATTAGATAATATTTTCGTCAGGTATGGAACAACCGTTTATAGACAAATTGTTGGTATCCCTATGTATACGAACTGTGCACCTCTTGTCGCAGATTTGTTATTGTATTGCTATGAAAGAGATTTCATGTTGAGTCTTTCATCCGAATCTTCCGACGCATAACGTCACCATAGAAGTCAATTTATGAGAGTCCTTGTCGCAGAAGGGTTCTTAAAATACTTTTATATTTTAAAAATAGATCAGGGTTTGATATTGTTAATTATCCTCACTTAGATGGAGATGTTCTCCGGACTACTTCTTATGTGGTCTATGTTATTCGCTTATACTTATTCGCTTTTCTAGAGCTTGTAGTCGGGTTGAGGACTTTAATATTCGTAATCTGTGTATATCTAAAAAGCTACTCCAGCAGGGCTACCGTTACCATAAACTTTGAAAACCTTTTCAAAATTGTATTATCGTAATCCAGATCTAGTTTTAAAATATAAAAGTAATTTAAGAACAAGGACTATCACAACCTGACTTCTATGGTGATGTGATTTACAAACTTCGCAAGATCATTGGTCATAATCACTTTCATACAGTCTTTATTAAACGTGTTAAAACGTTTATCACAAGAGGTTATGACCCTATCATTTTGCAACACACTGCATGTTTAGTGGTGGACCCATTTACTGGTGGCCACTATTGTGCGATGACCGGACAGATTGTGGACCATGCGATGACGTCTATCTGACACCTTATAAGACGGTCGCATTCTTTCTCTTGTTACTCTGGCTTGTGTCAAGTCATTGAGTACTTATTGTGTGGCTTTCTAGGCTTTTCTTATATTATATAATACATGATTAATGCTGCCGTGTTTGTTAGAGAATATAACCTGTCGGGGATATCTTTATTTACATTCTTTACATTGAGCCTGGTTTAACCCCGCAGCGGCCCCTTTTTTCGCCACTGACCGTTCCAAGGTGGTAGCCCTATTGTCAACCCTTTTGTGTTTGTGATGGCTTATCTTGCCTTTCATTCATCTTTAAAGTTGTTCTTTGTTTCTGTGTGTGTGTTTGTGGTTGACTGTCGTTCTAGAATGATACTTTTCCTGCTTGATTTTTAGCTCACCTGAGCCTAAGGCTCAAAGGTGAGCTATTGGGATCACTCGTCGTCCGTCGTCCGTCGTCCGTCCGTCGTCCGTCGTCGTTAACTTTTGCTTCAAACGACTTCTCCTCAGAAACCGCGTGGCAAATTTTGACCAAACTTCACGTGGATGATCCTTAGATGAATGTTTTTTAGATTTGTTAAAATTAGGTTAGCGCAACATAAAAGATGGCCGCCATTACCATATATGGTAGAAACCTTAAAAAATCTTCTTCTCAAGAACCGCTAAACAGATTTTTACAGTTTTTCTTTTAAAATGATCGCCAATGCCTAAACCATCAAGTTTGTTCAAATGAAGTCCCCGGGGTCAAAAATGGCCATACCTCGGGGGTCCAAAGTTTGTATATTGAGATTTTGCATGTTTTTCATATAGACATATAGGAAAAAACTTTAAAAAATCTTCTTCTCTGAAACCACAAGGCAAAGAGGTCTCATGTATTACATGTAGCATCAGCTTCTGGTCCTCTACTAAGTTTGTTCAAATGGTGACCCTGGGGTCAAATTTGTCTCCACCCCGGGGGTCAAAGTTTTACATAGACTTATATAGGAAAATATTTACAAAATCTACTTCTCGGAAACTACAAGAGCCAGAGGTTTGATATTTTGCATTTACTATAAGCTTATGGTCCTTCACCAATTTTGTTCAAATGGTGACCCTCGGGTCACATTTGGCCCCGCCCCATTGGTCAAGTTTTACATAGACATGTATAGGGAAAAACTTAAAAAATCTTCTTCTCTGAAACTGCAAGAGCCGGAGGTTTAATATTTTGCATTTGCTATAAGCTTATGGTCCTCTACCGAGTTTGTTCAAATGGTGACCCAGGGGTCACATTTGGCCCCGCCCCGGGGTTCACAGTTTTACATAGGCTTGTATAGGGAAAAACTGAAAAAAATCTTCTTCTCTGGAACCACATGGCACGGAGTTCTCATGTATTACATGTAGCATCAGCTTATGGTCCTCTACTTAGTTTGTTCAAATGGTGACCCAGGGGTCAAATTTGTCCCCACCCCGGGGTCACAGTTTTACATAGACTAACACTTATATAGGAAAAAAAAAATCTTCTCGGAAACTACAAGAGCCAGAGGTTTGATATTTTGCATTTACTGTAAGCTTATGGTCCTTTACCATGTTTGTTCAAATGGTGACCCCGGGTCACATTTGGCCCCGCCCCAAGGGTCACATGTTTTACATAGACATGTATAGGGAAAAACTTTAAAAATCTTCTTCTCTGAAACTGCAAGAGCCAGAGGTTTAATATTTTGCATTTGTTATAAGCTCATGGTCCTCTACCAATTTTGTTCAAATGGTGACCCTGGGGTCACATTTGGCCCCGCCCCGGGGGTCACAGTTCTCATATATTACATGTAGCCCTGGGGTCACATTTGGCTCTGCCCAAGGTGTTACTCTCTAGCACCTTCATTTTGTATTTGATCTTTACCATACTTATTCAGGGTCTTAAACTGTCTATATCAATGTTGTTATATACAACAGAGCCCACATTTCTTGAACAATCTTAACCAAACTTGCACAGATTGTATATGACCATAAGATTTCGAAGAAGTTCGATAATGTGCCAGTACTCATGTGATCGCTTTAGGGCCGTCTTGGCCCTCTTGTATTGGTTCAAATTTACTCAGGTGAGCGATATAGGGCCAGCATGGCCCTCTTGTTATATCTACTTTTAATGTTCAAAGTTATATAGGCCAACATGTGCTCAATGCTACTTACCGGAATAAACAAATTAGATACAGCTTGATCATTTAACAACTTTTAAAATTAATGTATTTTTCTAACAAAATAAAGTGTAGAACAAAAAAATGTACACGTTGCCTGAATAGTAGGATGACCATGGCCAAAATCGATGATTATTTTAAGCGGTAGGTGGTAAAAACATAGAACAAAACATAGTACATGTATATCAAAATGTTCGTCTTGGTCTGAAGTTTATCAAACAATCAGCATAGATTGGCAAACATGAGGGCGAACCAAGTAAACCAATAAGGCATCAAGATGGTCGCTATTTTTGTAAAGATTGGTATGGAACTTATAGGAAGACAAAATACCATAGGTCAATACTTGTGAGTATAATTGTCCTTAAAGGTGAAATATAGCGTGTCTTTTGAGCATATATTCTGAAATATCTGTATATAATGTACAATCTGTTCAAATATTACACTTATTGGTTGTCCCGTTTTGACACAGTGGCCAATTATACATCATAGCGCACACGCTCCGAGTTTCGACCTTTTTGAAGACAGGTAAGTGCCACGAGACCTGTGACGTCATTGGTACTAAGCGATTAGCGGTACGCATTAAGTCTGCATTGTCTATGTAGGATTACGTTTTATGGTACGTGTTAAAAATGCCGTGTGCTGTTGCTTGTTGCAAACATGTGCATACAAAAGGACAATATAATGATATCAGTTTCTTTCGTGTTCTAAATCAGGTTAATGATTAAGATTCGAAGTGTGGGTGGACCGCTGCCGACGAAAATCGTCCGTCTCGTCAAAAAAGTGGGAATCTTCGAAAGACGCGCTAGTTTGTAAAAACATTTTGAGTTGGATTCGTGGGAAGTCCATCCTGTCCATCCTTTGGTATCTTTTTCGTTGAATTTGCAGAACAGACGGCCATGCCGATTAAAAAAAACAGCGGTACCAACCATATTACAAAAATGAGAAGTGCCTAACCTCGCCTTCTCCGAGCAAGTTTTATTCGCCGATTCAACCGGCGTTGAGGAGTAAATTAATAAATGAGGTAACATAAAAGTTTTTGTTTTATTATCTTAGCACTTCGTCGGGTATACGTATGCTAGATTGTAGAAAGGTATATAGTCTTAAATCTTTATATACACCGTGATTGTTTAGCTGTTGAAATAGAAGCATGCGTCTACGTGAATCAGTCAAGAACTGCCGGTGTAACATTAAATTTTGACCCCGTTAAAAATTGACCCCAGGGGTCACTTTTCAACGGATGTCAATATTTAATGTTACACCGGCGCTAATATAATGTAGCCGTCTTTTTCAAAAGATTGCTAAAAAAGGTTCAGCATATAAATTGAAATGAATCCGGTGAAAGAAGCACTGTGTCTTTGTTTCAATATATATTTTGTAGGTTTATATATTTTTTTAACTATATAC
>JAWPHD010024815.1:0-18147 GCA_037043455.1 Cyrtodaria siliqua | reverse complement strand
TAAGACTGAATATATATGTGTAAGAACTGAATATATATGCGTAAGAACTGAATATATATGCGTGAAACTGAATATATATGCGTAAGAACTGAAATATATGCGTAAAACTGAATATATATGTGTAAGAACTGAATATATATGCATAAGAACTGAATATATATGCGTAAGAACTGAATATATATGTGTAAGAACGCAATATATATGTGTAAGAACGGAATATATATGCGTAAGAACGAAAGAACGGAATATATATGTGTAAGAAGTGAATATATATGTGTAAGAACTGAATATATAAGTGTAAGAACTGAATATATATGTGTAAGAACGGAATATATATGTGTAAGAACGGAATATATATGTGTAAGAACGGAATATATATGTGTAAGTACGGAATGTATATGTGTAAGAACGGAATATATAAGCGTAAGAACGTAATATATATGTGTAAGAACGGAATATATATGTGTAAGAACTGAATATATATGTGTAAGAACTAAATATATATGTGATAGAACGGAATATATATGCGTAAGAATGGAATATATATGTGTAAGAACGGGATATATATGTGTAAGAACTGAATATATATGTGTAAGAACTGAATATATATGTGTAAGAACTGAATATATATGTGTAAGAAGGGAATATATATGCGAAAGAACTAAATATATATGCGTAAGAACGGAATATATATGTGTAAGAACGGAATATATATGTGTATGAACGGAATATATATGTGTAAGAACTGAATATATATGTGTAAGAACGGAATATATATGTGTAAGAACGGAATATATATGTGTAAGAACGGAATATATATGTGTAAGAACTGAATATATATGTGTAAGAACTGAATATATATGTGTAAGAACTGAATATATATGCGTAAGAACTGAATATATTTGCGTAAAACTGAATATACATGTGTTAGAACTGAATATATATGCGTAATAACTGAATATATATGCGTAAAACTGAATATATATGTGTTAGAACTGAATATATATGCGTAAGAACGGAATATATATGTGTAAGAACGGAATATATATGTGTAAGAACGGAATATATATGTGTAAGTACGGAATGTATATGTGTAAGAACGGAATATATATGCGTAAGAACGTAATATATATGTGTAAGAACGGAATATATATGTGTAAGAACTGAATATATATGTGTAAGAACTGAATATATATGTGTAAGAAGGGAATATATATGCGTAAGAACTAAATATATATGCGTAGGAACGGAATATATGTGTAAGAACGGAATATATATGTGTATGAATGGAATATATATGTGTAAGAACTGAATATATATGTGTAAGAACTGAATATATATGTGTAAGAACGGAATATATATGCGTAGGAACTGATTATATTTGCGTAAAACTGAATATATATGTGTTAGAACTGAATATATATGCGTAAGAACTGAATATATATGCGTAAGAACTGAATATATATGCGTAAGAATTGAATATATATGCGTAAAACTGAATATATATGTGTAAGAACTGAATATATATGCGTAAGAACTGAATATATATGTGTAAGAACGGAATATATATGTGTAAGAACGGAATATATATGCGTAAGATCGGAATATATATGTATAAGAACGGAATATATATGTGTAAGAACTGAATATATATGTGTAAAAACTGAATATATATGTGTAAGAACTGAATATATATGTGTAAGAACTGAATAAATATGCGTAAGACTGAATATATATGTGTAAGAACTGAATATATATGCGTAAGAACTGAATATATATGCGTGAAACTGAATATATATGCGTAAGAACTGAAATAAATGCGTAAAACTGAATATATATGTGTAAGAACTGAATATATATGCATAAGAACTGAATATATATGCGTAAGAACTGAATATATATGTGTAAGAACGGAATATATATGCTTAAGAACGGAATATATATGTGTAAGAACGGAATATATATGTGTAAGAACTGAATATATATGTGTAAGAACTGAATATATATGCGTAAGAACTGAATATATATGCGTAAGAACTGAATATATATGCGTAAGAACTGTATATATATGCAACTGAATATATATGTGTAAGAACTGAATATATATGCGTAAGAACTGAATATATATGCGTAACAACTGAATATATATGTCTAAGAACTTAATATATAAGCGTAAGAACTGAATATATATGCTTAAGAACTGAATATATATGCTGAAGACCTGAATATATATGTGTAAGAACGGAAAATATATGTGTAAGAACGGAATATATATGTGTAAGAACTGAATATATATGTGTAAGAACGGAATATATATGTGTAAGAACTGAATATATATGTGTAAGAACTGAATATATATGTTTAAGAACTGAATATATATGCGTAAGAACTGAATATATATGTGTAGGAACTGAATATATATGCGTAAAACTGAATATATATGCGTAAGAACCGAATATATATGCGTAAAACTAAATAAATGTGTAAGAACTGAATATATATGCGTAAGAACTGAATATATATGTCTAAGAAATTAATATATAAGCGTAAGAACTGAATATATATGCTTAAGAACTGAATATATATGCTTAAGAACTGAATATATATGTGTAAGAACTGAATATATATGTGTAAGAACGGAATATATATGTGTAAGAACTGAATATATATGTGTAAGAACGGAATATATATGTGTAAGAACTGAATATATATGTGTAAGAACTGAACATATATGTGTAAGAACTGAATATATATGCGTAAGAACTGAATATATATGCGTAAGAACTGAATATATATGTCTAAGAACTGAATATATATCCGTAAGAAATGAATATATATGCGTAAGAACTGAATATATATGCGTAAGAACTGAACATATATGCGTAAGAACTGAATATATATGCGTAAGAACTGAATAAATATGCGTAAAACTTAATATATATGTGTAATAACTGAATATATATGCGTAAGAACTGAATATATATGCGTAAGAACTGAATATATATGACTAAGAACTGAAAATATATGCGTAAGAACTGAATATATATGCGTAAGAACTCAATATATATGCTTAAGAACTGAATATATATGCGTAAAACTTAAAATATATGTGTAAGAACTGAATATATATGCGTAAGAACTGAATATATATGCGCAAGAACTGAATATATATGTCTAAGAACTGAATATATATGCGTAAGAACTGAATATATATGCGTAAGAACGGAATATATATGTGTAAGAACGGAATATATATTTGTAAGAACGGAAAATATATGTGTAAGAACGGAATATATATGTGTAAGAACGGAATATATATGTGTAAGAACGGAATATATATGTGTAAGAACTGAATATATATGTGTAAGAACTGAATATATATGTGTAAGAACTGAATATATATGTGTAAGAACTGAATATATATGTGTAGGAACTGAATATATATGCGTAAAACTGAATATATATGCGTAAGAACCGAATATATGCGTAAAACTAAATATATGTGTAAGAACTGAATATATATGCGTAAGAACTGAATATATATGTCTAAGAAATTAATATATAAGCGTAACAACTGAATATATATGCTTAAGAACTCAATATATATGCTTAAGAACTGAATATATATGTGTCAGAACTGAATATATATGTGTAAGAACGGAATATATATGCGTAAGAACGGAATATATATGTGTAAGAACGGAATATATATGTGTAAAAACTGAATATATATGTGTAAGAACTGAATATATATGTGTAAAAACTGAATATATATGAGTAAGAACGGAATATATATGTGTAAGAACGGAATATATATGTGTAAGAACGGAATATATATGCGTAAGAACGGAATATATATGTGAAAGAACGGAATATATATGCGTAAGAACTGAATATATATGTGTAAGAACTGAATATATATGATAAAAACTGAATATGTATGAGTAAGAACGGAATATATATGTGTAATAACGGAATATATATGTGTAAGAACGGAATATATATGCGTAAGAACGGAATATATATGTGTAAGAACGCAATATATATGTGTAAGAACGGAATATATATGCGTAAGAACGAAAGAACGGAATATATATGTGTAAGAACTGAATATATATGTGTAAGAACGGAATATATATGTGTAAGAACGGAATATATATGTGTAAGAACGGAATATATATGTGTAAGTACGGAATGTATATGTGTAAGAACTGAATATATATGCGTAAGAACGTAATATATATGTGTAAGAACGGAATATATATGTGTAAGAACTGAATATATATGTGTAAGAACTGAATATATATGTGTAAGAAGGGAATATATATGCGAAAGAACTAAATATATATGCGTAAGAACGGAATATATATGTGTAAGAACGGAATATATATGTGTATGAACGGAATATATATGTGTAAGAACTGAATATATATGTGTAAGAACGGAATATATATGTGTAAGAACGGAATATATATGTGTAAGAACGGAATATATATGTGTAAGAACTGAATATATATGTGTAAGAACTGAATATATATGTGTAAGAACTGAATATATATGCGTAATAACTGAATATATTTGCGTAAAACTGAATATACATGTGTTAGAACTGAATATATATGCGTAAGAACTGAATATATATGCGTAAAACTGAATATATATGTGTTAGAACTGAATATATATGCGTAAGAACGGAATATATATGTGTAAGAACGGAATATATATGTGTAAGAACGGAATATATATGTGTAAGTACGGAATGTATATGTGTAAGAACGGAATATATATGCGAAAGAACGGAATATATATTCGTAAGAACGGAATATATATGTGAAAGAACGGAATATATATGTGTAAGAACTGAATATATATGTGTAAGAACTGAATATATATGATAAAAACTGAATATGTATGAGTAAGAACGGAATATATATGTGTAAGAACGGAATATATATGTGTAAGAATTGAATATATATGCGTAAGAACTGAATATATATGCGTAAGAACGGAATGTATATGTGTAAGAACGGAATATATGTGTGTAAGAACGGAATATATATGTGTAAGAACGGAATATATATGTGTAAGAACGGAATATATATGTGTAAGAACGGAATATATATGTGTAAGAACGGAATATATATGCGTAATAACGGAATATATATGTGTAAGAACGGAATATATATGTGTAAGAACTGAATATATATGTGTAAGAACTGAATATATATGCGTAAGAACTGAATATATATGCGTAAGAACGGAATATATATGTGTAAGAACGGAATATATGTGTGTAAGAACGGAATATATATGTGTAAGAACGGAATATATATGCTTAAGAACGGAATATATATGTGTAAGAACGGAATATATATGTGTAAGAACTGAATATATATGTGTAAGAACTGAATATATATGCGTAAGAACTGAATATATATGCGTAAGAACGGAATATATATGCGTAAGAACTGAATATATATGCAACTGAATATATATGTGTAAGAACTGAATATATATGCGTAAGAACTGAATACATATGCGTAACAACTGAATATATATGTCTAAGAACTTAATATATAAGCGTAAGAACTGAATATATATGCTTAAGAACTCAATATATATGCTTAAGAACTGAATATATATGTGTAAGAACTGAATATATATGTGTAAGAACGGAATATATATGCGTAAGAACGGAATAAATATGTGTAAGAACGGAATATATATGTGTAAGAACTGAATATATATGTGTAAGAACTGAATATATATGTGTAAAAACTGAATAAATATGTGTAAGAACGGAAAATATATGTGTAAGAACGGAATATATATGCGTAAGAACGGAATATATATGTGTAAGAACGGAATATATATGTGTAAGAACTGAATATATATGTGTAAGAACTGAATATATATGCGTAAAAACTGAACATATATGAGTAAAAACGGAATATATATGTGTAAGAACGAAATATATATGTGTAAGAACGGAATATATATGCGTAAGAACGGAATATATATGTGTCAGAACGGAATATATATGTGTAAGAACGGAATATATATGCGTAAGATGAAAGAACGGAATATATATGTGTAAGAACTGAATATATATGTGTAAGAACTGAATATATATGTGTAAGAACTGAATATATATGTCTAAGAACTGAATATATATGTGTAAGAACTGAATATATATGCGTAAGAACTGAATATATATGCGTAAGAACGGAATATATATGTGTAAGAACGGAATATATATGTGTAAAAACGGAATATATATGTGTAAGAACGGAATATATATGCGTAAGAACGGAATATATATGTGTAAGAACGGAATATATATGTGTAAGAACTGAATATATATGTGTAAGAATTGAATATATATGCGTAAGAACTGAATATATATGCGTAAGAACGGAATATATATGTGTAAGAACGGAATATATGTGTGTAAGAACGGAATATATATGTGTAAGAACGGAATATATATGTGTAAGAACGGAATATATATGTGTAAGAACGGAATATATATGTGTAAGAACGGAATATATATGCGTAAGAACGGAATATATATGTGTAAGAACGGAATATATATGTGTAAGAACTGAATATATATGTGTAAGTACTGAATATATATGTGTAAGAACTGAATATATATGCGTAAGAACTGAATATATATGTCTAAGAACTGAATATATATCGTAAGAACTGAATATATATGCGTAAGAACTGAATATATATGCGTAAGAACTGAACACATATGCGTAAGAACTGAATATATGAGCGTAAGAACTGAATAAATATGCGTACAACTGAATATATATGTGTAAGAAGGGAATATATATGCGTAAGAACTAAATATATATGCGTAAGAACGGAATATATATGTGTAAGAACGGAATATATATGTGTAAGAACGGAATATATATGCGTAAGATCGGAATATATATGTATAAGAACGGAATATATATGTGTAAGAACAGAATATATATGTGTAAAAACTGAATATATATGTGTAAGAACTGAATATATATGTGTAAGAACTGAATATATATGTGTAAGAACTGAATATATATGCGTAAGAACTGAATATATATGCGTGAGAACTGAATATAAATGCGTAAGAACTGAATATATATGCGTAAAACTGAATATATATGTGTAAGAACTGAATATATATGCGTAAGAACTGAATATATATGCGTAAGAACTGAATATATATGTCTAAGAACTGAATATATATGCGTAAGAACTGAATATATATGCGTAAGAACTCAATATATATGCTTAAGAACTGAATATATATGCGTAAAACTGAAAACATATGTGTAAGAACTGAATATATATGCGTAAGAACTGAATATATATGCGTAAGAACTGAATATATACGTCTAATAACTGAATATATATCCTTAAGAATTGAATATATATGCGTAAGAACTGAATATATATGCGTAAGAACGGAATATATATGTGTAAGAATGCAATATATATGTGTAAGAACGGAATATACATGTGTAAAAACGGAATATATATGCGTAAGAAGGGAATATATATGTGTAAGAACGGAATATATATTTGTAAGAACGGAAAATATATGTGTAAGAACGGAATATATATGTGTAAGACTGAATATATATGTGTAAGAACGGAATATATATGTGTAAGAACTGAATATATATGCGTAAGAACTGAATATATATGCGTAAGAACGGAATATATATGTTGAGAACGGAATATATATGTGTAAGAACGGAATATATATGTGTAAGAACGGAATATATATGCGTAAGAACGGAATATATATGTGTAAGAACGGAATATATATGTGTAAGAACTGAATATATATGTGTAAGAACTGAATATATATGCGTAAGAACGGAATATATATGTGTAAGAACGGAATATATGTGTGTAAGAACGGAATATATATGTGTTAGAACGGAATATATATGCTTAAGAACGGAATATATATGTGTAAGAACGGAATATATATGTGTAAGAACTGAATATATATGTGTAAGAACTGAATATATATGCGTAAGAACTGAATATATATGCGTAAGAACTGAATATATATGCGTAAGAACTGAATATATATGCAACTGAATATATATGTGTAAGAACTGAATATATATGCGTAAGAACTGAATACATATGCGTAACAACTGAATATATATGTCTAAGAACTTAATTTATAAGCGTAAGAACTGAATATATATGCTTAGGAACTCAATATATATGCTTAAGAACTGAATATATATGTGTAAGAACTGAATATATATGTGTAAGAACGGAATATATATGCGTAAGAACGGAATATATATGTGTAAGAACGGAATATATATGTGTAAGAACTGAATATATATGTGTAAGAACTGAATATATATGTGTAAAAACTGAATATATATGTGTAAGAACGGAAAATATATGTGTAAGAACGGAATATATATGCGTAAGAACGGAATATATATGTGTAAGAACGGAATATATATGTGTAAGAACTGAATATATATGTGTAAGAACTGAATATATATGCGTAAAAACTGAATATATATGAGTAAAAACGGAATATATATGTGTAAGAACGGAATATATATGTGTAAGAACGGAATATATATGCGTAAGAACGGAATATATATGTGTCAGAACGGAATATATATGTGTAAGAACGGAATATATATGCGTAAGAACGAAAGAACGGAATATATATGTGTAAGAACTGAATATATATGTGTAAGAACTGAATATATATGTGTAAGAACTGAATATATATGTCTAAGAACTGAATATATATGTGTAAGAACTGAATATATATGCGTAATAACTGAATATATATGCGTAAAAACTGAATATATATGAGTAAGAAGGGAATATATATGCGTAAGAACTAAATATATATGCGTAAGAACGGAATATATATGTGTAAGAACGGAATATATATGTGTAAGAACGGAATATATATGTGTAAGAACTGAATATATATGTGTAAGAACTGAATATATATGTGTAAGAACTGAATATATATGCGTAAGAACTGAATATATATGTCTAAGAACTGAATATATATCCGTAAGAACTGAATATATATGCGTAAGAACTGAATATATATGCGTAAGAACTGAAAACATATGCGTAAGAACTGAATATATGAGCGTAAGAACTGAATAAATATGCGTACAACTGAATATATATGTGTAAGAAGGGAATATATATACGTAAGAACTAAATATATATGCGTAAGAACGGAATATATATGTGTAAGAACGGAATATATATGTGTAAGAACGGAATATATATGCGTAAGATCGGAATATATATGTATAAGAACGGAATATATATGTGTAAGAACAGAATATATATGTGTAAAACTGAATATATATGTGTAAGAACTGAATATATATGTGTAAGAACTGAATATATATGTGTAAGAACTGAATATATATGCGTAAGAACTGAATATATATGCGTGAGAACTGAATATAAATGCGTAAGAACTGAATATATATGCGTAAAACTGAATATATATGTGTAAGAACTGAATATATATGCGTAAGAACTGAATATATATGCGTAAGAACTGAATATATATGTCTAAGAACTGAATATATATGCGTAAGAACGGAATATATATGCGTAAGAACTCAATATATATGCTTAAGAACTGAATATATATGCGTAAAACTGAAAACATATGTGTAAGAACTGAATATATATGCGTAAGAACTGAATATATATGCGTAAGAACTGAATATATACGTCTAATAACTGAATATATATCCTTAAGAATTGAATATATATGCGTAAGAACTGAATATATATGCGTAAGAACGGAATATATATGTGTAAGAATGCAATATATATGTGTAAGAACGGAATATACATGTGTAAAAACGGAATATATATGCTTAAGAAGGGAATATATATGTGTAAGAACGGAATATATATTTGTAAGAACGGAAAATATATGTGTAAGAACGGAATATATATGTGTAAGACTGTATATATATGTGTAAGAACGGAATATATATGTGTAAGAACTGAATATATATGCGTAAGAACTGAATATATATGCGTAAGAACGGAATATATATGTTGAGAACGGAATATATATGTGTAAGAACGGAATATATATGTGTAAGAACGGAATATATATGCGTAAGAACGGAATATATATGTGTAAGAACGGAATATATATGTGTAAGAACTGAATATATATGTGTAAGAACTGAATATATATGCGTAAGAACGGAATATATATGTGTAAGAACGGAATATATGTGTGTAAGAACGGAATATATATGTGTTAGAACGGAATATATATGCTTAAGAACGGAATATATATGTGTAAGAACGGAATATATATGTGTAAGAACTGAATATATATGTGTAAGAACTGAATATATATGCGTAAGAACTGAATATATATGCGTAAGAACTGAATATATATGCGTAAGAACTGAATATATATGCAACTGAATATATATGTGTAAGAACTGAATATATATGCGTAAGAACTGAATACATATGCGTAAAAACTGAATATATATGTCTAAGAACTTAATTTATAAGCGTAAGAACTGAATATATATGCTTAGGAACTCAATATATATGCTTAAGAACTGAATATATATGTGTAAGAACTGAATATATATGTGTAAGAACGGAATATATATGCGTAAGAACGGAATATATATGTGTAAGAACGGAATATATATGTGTAAGAACTGAATATATATGTGTAAGAACTGAATATATATGTGTAAAAACTGAATATATATGTGTAAGAACGAAAAATATATGTGTAAGAACGGAATATATATGCGTAAGAACGGAATATATATGTGTAAGAACGGAATATATATGTGTAAGAACTGAATATATATGTGTAAGAACTGAATATATATGCGTAAAAACTGAATATATATGAGTAATAACGGAATATATATGTGTAAGAACGGAATATATATGTGTAAGAACGGAATATATATGCGTAAGAACGGAATATATATGTGTCAGAACGGAATATATATGTGTAAGAACGGAATATATATGCGTAAGAACGAAAGAACGGAATATATATGTGTAAGAACTGAATATATATGTGTAAGAACTGAATATATATGTGTAAGAACTGAATATATATGTCTAAGAACTGAATATATATGTGTAAGAACTGAATATATATGCGTAATAACTGAATATATATGCGTAAAAACTGAATATATATGAGTAAGAAGGGAATATATATGCGTAAGAACTAAATATATATGCGTAAGAACGGAATATATATGTGTAAGAACGGAATATATATGTGTAAGAACGGAATATATATGCGTAAGATCGGAATATATATGTGTCAGAACGGAATATATATGTGTAAGAAAGGAAAATATATGCGTAAGAACGAAAGAACGGAATATATATGTGTAAGAACTGAATATATATGTGTAAGAACTGAATATATATGTGTAAGAACTGAATATATATGTCTAAGAACTGAATATATATGTGTAAGAACTGAATATATATGTGTAAGAACTGAATATATATGCGTAAAAACTGAAAATATATGAGTAAAAACGGAATATATATGTGTAAGAACGGAATATATATGCGTAAGAACGGAATATATATGTGTAAGAACGGAATATATATGTGTAAGAACGGAATATATATGTGTAAGAACGGAATATATATGCGTAAGAACGGAATATATATGTGTAAGAACCGAATATATATGTGTAAGAACTGAATATATATGTGTAAGAATTGAATATATATGCGTAAGAACTGAATATATATGCGTAAGAACGGAATGTATATGTGTAAGAACGGAATATATGTGTGTAAGAACGGAATATATATGTGTAAGAACGGAATATATATGTGTAAGAACGGTATATATATGTGTAAGAACGGAATATATATGTGTAAGAACGGAATATATATGCGTAATAACGGAATATATATGTGTAAGAACGGAATATATATGTGTAAGAACTGAATATATATGTGTAAGAACAGAATATATATGCGTAAGAACTGAATATATATGCGTAAGAACGGAATATATATGTGTAAGAACGGAATATATATGTGTGCGTAAGAACTGAATATATATGCGTAAGAACGGAATATATATGCGTAAGAACTGAATATATATGCAACTGAATATATATGTGTAAGAACTGAATATATATGCGTAAGAACTGAATACATATGCGTAACAACTGAATATATATGTCTAAGAACTTAATATATAAGCGTAAGAACTGAATATATATGCTTAAGAACTCAATATATATGCTTAAGAACTGAATATATATGTGTAAGAACTGAATATATATGTTTAAGAACGGAATATATATGCGTAAGAACGGAATATATATGTGTAATAACGGAATATATATGTGTAAGAACTGAATATATATGTGTAAGAACTGAATATATATGTGTAAAAACTGAATAAATATGTGTAAGAACGGAAAATATATGTGTAAGAACGGAATATATATGCGTAATAACGGAATATATATGTGTAAGAACGGAATATATATGTGTAAGAACTGAATATATATGTGTAAGAACTGAATATATATGCGTAAAAACTGAACATATATGAGTAAAAACGGAATATATATGTGTAAGAACGAAATATATATGTGTAAGAACGGAATATATATGCGTAAGAACGGAATATATATGTGTCAGAACGGAATATATATGTGTATGAACGGAATATATATGCGTAAGATGAAAGAACGGAATATATATGTGTAAGAACTGAATATATATGTGTAAGAACTGAATATATATGTGTAAGAACTGAATATATATGTCTAAGAACTGAATATATATGTGTAAGAACTGAATATATATGCGTAAGAACTGAATATATATGCGTAAGAACGGAATATATATGTGTAAGAACGGAATATATATGTGTAAAAACGGAATATATATGTGTAAGAACGGAATATATATGCGTAAGAACGGAATATATATGTGTAAGAACGGAATATATATGTGTAAGAACTGAATATATATGTGTAAGAATTGAATATATATGCGTAAGAACTGAATATATATGCGTAATAACGGAATATATATGTGTAAGAACGGAATATATGTGTGTAAGAACGGAATATATATGTGTAAGATCGGAATATATATGTGTAAGAACGGAATATATATGTGTAAGAACGGAATATATATGTGTAAGAACGGAATAAATATGCGTAAGAACGGAATATATATGTGTAAGAACGGAATATATATGTGTAAGAACTGAATATATATGTGTAAGAACTGAATATATATGTGTAAGAACTGAATATATATGCGTAAGAACTGAATATATATGTCTAAGAACTGAATATATATCCGTAAGAACTGAATATATATGCGTAAGAACTGAATATATATGCGTAAGAACTGAAAACATATGCGTAAGAACTGAATATATGAGCGTAAGAACTGAATAAATATGCGTACAACTGAATATATATGTGTAAGAAGGGAATATATATACGTAAGAACTAAATATATATGCGTAAGAACGGAATATATATGTGTAAGAACGGAATATATATGTGTAAGAACGGAATATATATGCGTAAGATCGGAATATATATGTATAAGAACGGAATATATATGTGTAAGAACAGAATATATATGTGTAAAACTGAATATATATGTGTAAGAACTGAATATATATGTGTAAGAACTGAATATATATGTGTAAGAACTGAATATATATGCGTAAGAACTGAATATATATGCGTGAGAACTGAATATAAATGCGTAAGAACTGAATATATATGCGTAAAACTGAATATATATGTGTAAGAACTGAATATATATGCGTAAGAACTGAATATATATGCGTAAGAACTGAAAATATATGTCTAAGAACTGAATATATATGCGTAAGAACTGAATATATATGCGTAAGAACTCAATATATATGCTTAAGAACTGAATATATATGCGTAAAACTGAAAACATATGTGTAAGAACTGAATATATATGCGTAAGAACTGAATATATATGCGTAAGAACTGAATATATACGTCTAATAACTGAATATATATCCTTAAGAATTGAATATATATGCGTAAGAACTGAATATATATGCGTAAGAACGGAATATATATGTGTAAGAATGCAATATATATGTGTAAGAACGGAATATACATGTGTAAAAACGGAATATATATGCTTAAGAAGGGAATATATATGTGTAAGAACGGAATATATATTTGTAAGAACGGAAAATATATGTGTAAGAACGGAATATATATGTGTAAGACTGAATATATATGTGTAAGAACGGAATATATATGTGTAAGAACTGAATATATATGCGTAAGAACTGAATATATATGCGTAAGAACGGAATATATATGTTGAGAACGGAATATATATGTGTAAGAACGGAATATATATGTGTAAGAACGGAATATATATGCGTTAGAACGGAATATATATGTGTAAGAACGGAATATATATGTGTAAGAACTGAATATATATGTGTAAGAACTGAATATATATGCGTAAGAACGGAATATATATGTGTAAGAACGGAATATATGTGTGTAAGAACGGAATATATATGTGTTAGAACGGAATATATATGCTTAAGAACGGAATATATATGTGTAAGAACGGAATATATATGTGTAAGAACTGAATATATATGTGTAAGAACTGAATATATATGCGTAAGAACTGAATATATATGCGTAAGAACTGAATATATATGTGTAAGAACTGAATATATATGCGTAAGAACTGAATATATATGACTAAGAACTGAAAATATATGCGTAAGAACTGAATATATATGCGTAAGAACTCAATATATATGCTTAAGAACTGAATATATATGCGTAAAACTTAATATATATGTGTAAGAACTGAATATATATGCGTAAGAACTGAATACATATGCGTAACAACTGAATATATATGTCTAAGAACTTAATATATAAGCGTAAGTACTGAATATATATGCTTAAGAACTCAATATATATGCTTAAGAACTGAATATATATGTGTAAGAACTGAATATATATGTGTAAGAACGGAATATATATGCGTAAGAACGGAATATATATGATGTGTAAGAACGGAATATATATGTGTAAGAACTGAATATATATGTGTAAGAACTGAATATATATGTGTAAAAACTGAATATATATGTGTAAGAACGGAAAATATATGTGTAAGAACGAATATATATGCGTAAGAACGGAATATATATGTGTAAGAACGGAATATATATGTGTAAGAACTGAATATATATGTGTAAGAACTGAATATATATGCGTAAAAACTGAACATATATGAGTAAAAACGGAATATATATGTGTAAGAACGGAATATATATGTGTAAGAACGGAATATATATGCGTAAGAACGGAATATATTTGTGTCAGAACGGAATATATATGTGTAAGAACGGAACATATATGCGTAAGAACGAAAGAACGGAATATATATGTGTAAGAACTGAATATATATGTGTAAGAACTGAATATATATGTGTAAGAACTGAATATATATGTCTAAGAACTGAATATATATGTGTAAGAACTGAATATATATGCGTAAGAACTGAATATATATGCATAAGAACGGAATATATATGTGTAAGAACGGAATATATGTGTGTAAGAACGGAATATATATGTGTAAGAACGGAATATATATGCTTAAGAACGGAATATATATGTGTAAGAACGGAATATATATGTGTAAGAACTGATATATATGTGTAAGAACTGAATATATATGCGTAAGAACTGAATATATATGCGTAAGAACTGAATATATTATGCGAAAGAACTGAATATATATGCAACTGAATATATGTGTAAGAACTGAATATATATGCGTAAGAACTGAATATATATGCGTAACAACTGAATATATATGCTTAAAAACTGAATATATATGCTTAAGAACTGAATATATATGTGTAAGAACGGAATATATATGCGTAAGAACGGAATATATATGTGTAAGAACGGAATATATATGTGTAAGAACGGAATATTTATGTGTAAGAAAGGAATATATATGCGTAAGAACGGAATATATATGTGTAAGAACTGAATATATATGCGTAAAACTGAATATATATGTATAAGAACTGAATATATATGCGTAAGAACTGAATATATATTCGTAAGAACTGAATATGTATGCTTAAGAACTGATTATATGCGTAAAACTGAATATATATGTGTAAGAACTGAATATATATATGCGTAAGAACTGAATATATATGCGTAAGAACTGAATATATATGTCTTAGAACTGAATATATGTCAGTAAGAACTGAATATATATGCGTAAGAACGGAATATATATTTATAAGAACGGAATATATATGTGTAAGAACGGAATACATATGCGTCAGAACGGAAAATATATTTGTAAGAACGGAAAATATATGTGTAAGAACGGAATATATATGTGTAAGAACTGAATATATATGTGTAAGAACGGAATATATATATGTAAGAACTGAATATATATGTGTAAGAACTGAACATATATGTGTAAGAACTGAATATATATGCGTAAGAACTGAATATATATGCGTAAGAACTGAATATATATGTCTAAGAACTGAATATATATCCGTAAGAACTGAATATATATGCGTAAGAACTGAATATATATGCGTAATAACTGAACATATATGCGTAAGAACTGAATATATACGCGTAAGAACTGAATAAATATGCGTACAACTTAATATATATGTGTAATAACTGAATATATGCGTAAGAACTGAATATATATGCGTAAGAACTGAATATATATGACTAAGAACTGAAAATATATGCGTAAGAACTGAATATATATGAGTAAGAACTCAATATATATGCTTAAGAACTGAATATATATGCGTAAAACTTAATATATATGTGTAAGAACTGAATATATATGCGTAAGAACTGAATATATATGCGCAAGAACTGAATATATATGTCTAAGAACTGAATATATATGCTTAAGAACTGAATATATTTGCGTAAGAACGGAATATATATGTGTAAGAACGGAATATATATTTGTAAGAACGGAAAATATATGTGTAAGAACGGAATATATATGTGTAAGAACTGAATATATATGTGTAAGAACGGAATATATATGTGTAAGAACTGAATATATATGTGTAAGAACTGAATATATATGTCTAAGAACTGAATATATATGTGTAAGAACTGAATATATATGCGTAAGAACTGAATATATATGTGTAAGAACTGAATATATATGTGTAAGAACTGAATATATATGCGTAAGAACTGAATATATATGCGTAAAACTTAATATATATGTGTAAGAACTGAATATATATGCGTAAAAACTGAATGTATATGCGTAAAACTGAATATACAGGTGTAAGAACTGAATATATATGCGTAAGAACTGAATATATATGCGTAAGAACGGAATATATATGTGTAAGAACGGAATATATATGCTTAAGATCGAAATATATATGTATAAGAACGGAATATTTATTATAAGAACTGAAAATATATGTGTAAGAACGGAATATATATGTGTAAGAACTGAATATATATGTGTAAGAACTGAATATATATGTGTAAGAACTGAATATATATGTGTAAAAACTGAATATATATGTGTAAGAACTGAATATATATGTGTAAGAACTGAATATATATGCGTAAGACTGAATATATATGTGTAAGAATTGAATATATATGCGTAAGAACTGAATATATATGCCTAAGAACTGAATATATATGCGTAAGAACTGAATATATATGCGTAAAACTGAATATATATGTGTAAGAACTGAATATATATGCGTAAGAACTGAATATAAATGCGTAAGAACTGAATATATATGTCTAAGAACTGAATATATATGCGTAAGAACTGAATATATATGCGTAAGAACTCAATATATATGCTTAAGAACTGAATATATATGCGTAAAACTGAATACATATGTGTAAGAACTGAATATATATGCGTAAGAACTGAATATATATGCGTAAGAACTGAATATATAAGTCTAAGAACTGAATATATATCCGTAAGAAAGGAATATATATGTGTAAGAACGGAATATATATGTGTAAGAAC
>JAWPHD010024814.1:0-18149 GCA_037043455.1 Cyrtodaria siliqua | reverse complement strand
CTTCAAAATTCAAAAATCGTTGTCATCTGTCAGTGTTTTTGATCACCTGAGCCGAAGGCTCAATGTGATGTTTTGGAATCACTCTTCGTCCGTCGTCCGTTCGTTGTCTGTTCGTCGTCCGTAATAAACAATCTAGTGTTTTTAGTTACAATATATTTTATATCAAACAAGAGGTCAATGACCTTGAAGCTCTACTGATTGATTTTGATTTCAGAAAGTAGTCGCTACAGACTTGTTTTTTGAAAATCTATTTTTAACCGTGGCGGCCATCTTGAATTTCCAACCGACCTGAAATTTTGCTAGGATCAATTAGACATTAAGAGCAACATTACTGTGAAGTTTCATGAAAATCCGTCAAGTAGTTTCAGAGGAGTAGTCGCTACAAGTTTTCATTATATAACTCTATGTAAACAAAGATGGCCGCTGGCAGCCATGTTTAACGTTGAATCAAAACGATTTTTGACAAGGATCAACATCATGTCATGCTGATCATTTCAGAAAAAGTCCCATATCAATATCACTTATAGTTTTCAAGAAGTAGTCGCTACAAACTTGTATTTTAAAACTCTATTTTTAGCTTTGGTGGCCATCTTGGATTTCACATCAACATGAATTTTTGCTAGGATCAACTAGACTTCATGGGCAACATTTCTGTAAAGTTTCATGAATATCCATCCAGTAGTTTCAGAGGAGTTGTCGCTACAAATAAAAGTTTACGGACAGACGGACGACTGACGCCGCACCACGGCATAAGCTCTGCTGATCTCTGATCAGTCGAGCTAAAAACTAAGGTAATAGTAAATGAAAAGGAAAAACTGTGATTGGGCCTCAGTATAATGTCTCTGTGGTAATCAGTCAGCGAGAAGTAAGCAGTTAAAAAGCATGCTATCCATGATTTTTCAACGACTACATTCAGTTGGGAAATGTGTCTTTAATTAATTGTTATTGGTCCAGGTCATGTCCTTAGTCAGGTTCTTCGCAATGAGGGGCATTCACAAAAATGTTTGAATCTTAAAGATGAATGGTCACCCTTTTTGTAGTATTATCAATTAACAAATTTAACTGTTACACATATGAACATTTCTTGATAGTCCCAGAGAGAAACAAAATACTACTTTTACCACTGCGTGACTGCACTGGGAAATGAGGTAAATCTGAATTGTATATCTGCACAAATATTGCCAGATAATTGATAAATACATTTACCTGTGGATAATTTACCTGTTCAAAGTTTTCTACGTCATCAAATAAAATCTTATTCTCGCTTTTCACAAATATGGCATTGTGTGAATTGTAAATATCTATTGTTGTGTAATGATTTCGATTTAAATAAACAGAAACATCTTCATGAAACAAAACATGGCCTGAGAACTTTAAGTTCAGCAGGGGACCACATACTGAACTCACTTCTCAAATTTCTAAATTAGCAATTTTTGGGTTGAAACATGAATAAATAGGGCAGAGTGTTTACTGTGTGAAGAGTAACACGTTTAGATTAAATACCGGTAGCTTAAATATACAATAATAACCTAAATCAACATAAACATTAGACAGTTTTCAAAAGGATAATTTTAATTCATATTTAAGTTTTGCACGAAGCGAAATGAAAACTGAATTTAAAATAAACTGACAATTTTCTTTCCATGGAAACACAAATTATATTAATATAAGAATGCTCTATAAAGCTGTAAGCACCATTAGGCTTTTTTCAAGTTTCATAAAGACTCCTTTGGCTAACAATTTTTGAAATGCGCAACCTAATCTGCTTTTGAGTTACACTCTGGAAGAGACTTTAAAAGATTTTTGAGTTTAACCCTTAACCTGCTAAGCAAATAGCCTTTGCATCCATTGTAAAGCCAGATCAGCCTGCGAGTAACTCGCAGGCTGATCAGGGTTTACAATGTCCAGCTGCTGATCCGTCATTTCCCCAAAAACACCACTTTGTCACATTAATGGAATGGTCTTAATTCAAAGTAAGAACAGTCCATTATATATATGCAGCGGGTTAATGGTTAAAATAAATGTAAGTGTACACAGAGGAATAACTCTGTCTTCTGAGTTATGGCTCTTGGGATCTGCATGTCCTTTCATTGCCCTTTGTCATTGTGTCAAGTTTCATTCCATCCCATAAGCAGTTCAGACTAAAAAATTGTGGACCATAAATCCACCAAAAACCATTCAACTGGAACACAACGAAGAATATGTGCAACTAGACTAGGTAATGGTCATTGCTACCTGAAGTTTCATGGAAATCCAGGCAGGGGATCAGAAGTAGTCGGACACAGCTTATGTATTAAAAGGGCCATAACTCCACCAAAAATCATTCAACCGGAACATGGTGACGACAGGGCTTGCACTGGCTATTTTTTTCTTTGCGCAACTACTTTCACCAAATGAAAAAAATTAGACCCAAATTGAAAACATTGGAGCCAAATATTTTCATATTGGCACAAACTTGTCAGTGCTCACACTGGCCAGTTTCATTTAAAAAGGAGTAAATGCCCTCTCAAATTTTTGATTTTTTAGATCTCTTTAGGAAACCCTTTTTCTAGATAAATAAATGATTACACTTCGAAAATAGACAAAAACAATACTGAAGTTTTACTTCTTTCATTTTAACAATATTGTTTTATTTCCCATGCAAATTATATGTTCGGTATAAATCAGGTAAACTTCCTTACAGTGTATGATTGAGTCGTAGATAGATAGCAGAGGTTTTATGTGTGACTGAGGTATTATGTAATAACAAAAAAAGAGAAACAGCAAAACAAAAACAAATAATTTAAATTTTGGTCTGTGGGTTGAACTGTTATAGGACAAATTATTCTTACAAAACCTCGTAATTATAGGAAGAAAATCATCCAGCAAAGTGTGTATACATAGTCATATTATTATAAAAATATAAGACAATACATGTGCGATGTTTTAATCCGTTTTTATAAACTTACAACTATGAAAAACGATCTTGTTTACTATGTCGGCCGCCATTTTTAATTTCTGTGTTGGTCATGTGACTAGCATGTGATCAAGAAAGCATAGATTATATTGTAAATAAAAAAAAATATATAACAATAATTCAGTCAGTTATACTTTTAATTGAAACAGTCATAAAACAAATATACTGACAATGGTCAACTGATCAGTACAGTAAACTTGGTCGATTAATTAGGTGTTTAAAAAGTGAAAGTAGAATTCTGTATAGTAAATGCAACGGATTCTCTGACTGGCTCTTCTCGTTATATGTGGATAAATAACACCATTTCTAATTGGCTGCATTTGTAATTAGATCTTGCAATCTTGGCTGTGTGCTCGAGGTGTGATTATTGGACAATGGTCATGCCAATTATCGAACTAACAAACACCAATTAGCAAACATGTAGGTATTTCACAGCTGGGGGCTTGAGACAGGATTACAGGATGTTTATTGAGTCACTGATCACTGTGGTCCAATAGTCAATTTTACAGTAATTGGTCATGCATAAGATGCGTGTTAGACTGGGTATCGTTTTTTTTACTCGCTTCGAGTGGCCTCTATAGTAATAACAGCACCCGTCTTTATCTGGCTCGAAAATGCTTGTGTAATTGAAAAAAAAGAAAAGGATTTTGATTCTTTTGCGCAAATCACTTTCGCAAATTGTTTTTTTCTTGCGCCACATTTCATTCTTATGCGCATTTGGCGCCATTTGCGCATCCCAGTGCGAGCCCTGGACGATATGCACAACTAGGTATGATACTGATCATCCATGCCAAGTTTCATTAAAATCTGGCAAAGGGTTCAGGGTTCTAACTAGTTTATACAAATTATGTGTAATAAAACCTTTAAAGGGCCATAACTACGCCAAAAATCATTCAACCAGAACATGGTGACGATATGCACAACTAGGCATGATACTGATCATCCATGCCAAGTTTCATTAAAATCTGGCAAAGGGTTCAGGAGAACTAGTTTATACAAATTATGTGTAATAAAACCTTTAAAGGGCCATAACTACGCCAAAAATCATTTTATAACTGGAACAAGGTGAAGATATGCACATCTAGGCTTGGTATTGATCATCTCTGCAAAGTTTTGCTGAAATATGGAAAAATGAAGGCCCTATCATAACAATCTGGTTAAGTTTGGTAAAGATCAGATGAAAAACTTAGGTGCTAGAGTGTTGACATCAAAAGGTTCACATTTTTTAATAATTCAAGGCCCATAACTTCGATCTGGCTGGTTTTCAAACTTGACCGAGATTTCGTCAATATCAACCATCTGGCAAAGTTTGGTAAAGGTAGGATGCTAGAGTGTTGACAAGACAAAATATAGCAATTTTCATTAATTCAAGGGCAATAACTCCGGAGTTACTGGTTTGATCTGGCTGGTTTTTTAATTCGTCCAAGCTGTCATTGATATTAACAATCTGGTAAAGTTTGGTAAAGATCGGATGAAAAACGAAGGTGCTAGAGTGTTGATATCAAAAAGCTAACCCATTCAAATTCAATGGCAATAACTCCGTTGTTACGGGTCCGATCTGGCTGATTTTTTAACTCGTGCGAGCTTTTGTTCATAATAATAATCCGGTAAAGTTTGGTAAAGATTGGATGAAAAATGAAAGTGCTAGAGTGTTGACATCAAAAAGTTAACACATTTAATGATTTTTCAATAATTCAAGGGCAATAACTCCGGCGTTACTGGCCCGATCCGGCTGTTTTTCAAACTCGTCCAAGCTTTCATTGATATTAATAATCTGGTAAAGTTTGGTAAAAGTCGTATTAAAATGGAGGCGCTAGAGTGTTGACAAGACAAAATACAGCAATTTTCGTTAATTCAAGGGTAATAACTCTGGTGTTACTGGTCCGATCTGGCCGGTTTTCGAACTCGTCTAAGCTTTCATTGATATTAATAATCTGGTAATGTTTGGCAAAGATCGGATGAAAAATGAAGTGCTAGAGTGTTGACATCAAAAGGTTATATATTTTTTAATTTTTTATGTAAAGGAGGCAGACCATCCACTTTTCCTAGGTAGAACCAGTACTGTACACCTCCCGCCATTCATAATAATCCATACTTCCTCACTTAAGGATTCCAACCAGCAGTGGTGAGAGATGAGAAGGTTTACAATGCAACGTTGTTAACCACTCGGCCACGGAGGCATTTCCATGGGAAACAGAGAGAGAGAACAAGAGTATAACCCCATATCAATCAGCCACAAATCAGAGACGCACTTAAAAATCCCATAAACTGGTGTTATTCCAAATCTAAAATGTCAAACTTCTCCAACACATCCACACTGAAGCCCTAGTTATTAGCTACTGTGATTGTTTAAAAGCATCAGATGATAAAAGCAATCTCTAATGGGAATATCTCTTAATGAAACCTTAGCTAAGTAGTAGGGCTTAAAGGGACAATGTCCGTAACTTTTAGCTTATAAAACACACATTAATTATGGTCGCAAACATTACACGCTAAACATTATTGAATATTTACTAATTAAAAGCAAGATTGTTTGACGGAATTCAATCGCGGTACAAAAAAAGAAGAGAAAAACCGTTTCAGGCGTTTGAACTCACAGCCCACTAAATTACACTCGTGGTAATAACAGTGAGCGTGAGCATGAGATAGTCGACATCGATCCCGACTGTGCTAACCCGGGGCTATACATATTACGCAAAAACATACTATGGTGAAAACCTAATGCGCCAATGGCAGACACGTGATTGCAGAAAAGGTAAATATGTGGGTCCCACTTTATTTACAAATAATAATTAAAGCTTCTTTTTTTCTTCTTCAAACTCACGAATGTATTACTACAGACTTCTTAGGGCCTATGCTCATGTTTTCATGTATACATTTCACTGAATAAAAGTCGGGCGGTTATTTGGTTATGCTCAATATCTGCTTACTTACAGACAGTGTCCCTTTAATGCTATTATATATTTTCTTAACATAACAACACACTTCGATCCCCGTCATGGCCATATTTGTTCCTGTGCAAGACACTTTATTTGCTTAGTACTGTTGTAATTTTTACAACGGATATTTTCTGCGCTTGCTACTAGTGTTTGTATAATTTAATAACGGTGTTCAATTATTCATACCCGCATTTTTACAATCTTATAAATTTGTTAAGTTCTTTACGACTGGTAGTTTGTGACCGAGTTAACAAATTATGATGTAAGGAAACACAAAGTCATAATTTATATATATCTATTTCTTCAATTAATGCAATGTTCGTAATATACCAAAATTAGAATGTTCAAATTAATGTCACTTTCTCACTTTATTCAAAGTCCCATTTCACATTTTGTAATAATTTAATGTTTTGAAGTTCCCACTAATATGAAGTATTCTAAGCCACACCTTTTATACAACTAGAGTTTGTAACACCAACCTACACATGTGTAATCACAAGCCCCTTATAAGGAAGAGAATCTTCCCCAACACATTGGTGTGTTAACCCCATTTTGACCTTCCATTGTTTAAAGGACTACACTGAGTCTCCCCAATTACGCTCTGTGTATATAACACCGTGTAAAAACTACACAAAACAGAATACACAGAATATCAGATCACACACTATGCCGGCTAAATGTGTTACACCCTGTATGCAAGATTATATGGAACTTTAAATACTTTCACACCAAAAATTGCATAAAAAGTATATTTATATAATTAATCTATAAAATGCAATATTACCGAAACACAACAGTACTGGTTCTACCCAGGAAGACACCGAGAGTGATTAAAACAATTTCACAGAGCTTTCATGACAACTGATGTAAAATAAAATAAGTTTAAACTAAACTTACAGAACTAATCCCAGTCGGCAAATGACGTTGGGTTGACGTTGGACTGACGTCAGTTTCTGACGTTGGATTGACGTTGGATTTAGGTTGAAAATGGAAGTTTTCTAGACGTCAGGAACACGACATTGGTCCAATGTAAAAAATCTGACATTGGACTGACGTTGGATTTTGGTTGAAAATGGAAGTTTTTTAGACGTCAGAAATCTGACGATGAACCAGACAGGTCATAATTATGTGCGTGTTTAGTTCTATAATTAGAACTACAGGCAAACACAATCAAACCGTCAAATGTAGTCTCTCTGTCACATATGCGTGCCAAGAAGGGCAACCCTCAATGACACAACATAATGACTGGACTTATATATGGACTTCACAATGATTTAGCTTATATTAGAAATTATATAAACCTTTAAGTAGCCTACTTAATTATAAGTAGCCTACTTAATTATAATACATGCCAGCAAGATATTAATAATTAAAACAATGCATTAGTAAATCAACACATATACAGAAAAAACATATATACCAATGTATAACCTTGCATTACACAATAAAAATACGTAAATTAACATTATACATTATCTCCCTTTACATGCCCTCTCACATAAGCATGCATTCCAACGTCAGAACGACGTCGTACTCCAACGTTGTTCTGACGTCTTGAATCAGACGTTGTACCAACGTTGGATTTAGGTCTCCGACGTTGCGACCAAAATCCAACATATATCCAACGTTGATCCAACGTCGTGTGTTTGCTGGGAAACTTACAAAACAACATTTTATAGTATTAAATTAAGTTATTGTTGCCTCAGATATCCTCTAGTTGAAGGTATACATTATACCTTTTACCTTCAACTATCTAGAAGATATCTGAGCCAACTATTTTATAAACAGTATACCTTGCCTGATGCTAAAGCCAGCAATCATTTCATGATGCCCAAATTGATGGACATGCGCTATATCACATAATTAAGCTCTGCTGACCTTTCGCCAGTAGAGTTAAAAATCATTATCTGGGGCTAGTAAAATGCCCTAGCTGTAAGTATGTTTTATTTCCTGATGAGTTGTCGAAAATAATATAATGGAATGACTGGCAGAGCATTATATCTTTTATTTTCTAGCAAGCAAGGTCATTAATAAATTAGCATAATAAAAAAATCAGTGGAACCGATGGATGCTCCCCGAAATGTATCCCCAACTTATCGTGTGACCTTGTATTATTCAGCAGTATTAAATTTGCAGTTCCAGTAGTAGTTTTCGAGTTATGAGTATAACATTACAAACAGCAACAATTCTAATTTGAATTAAGAGTTATGGTTCTAGTGCTTTGTACTTTCCCTTGTTGCTCTTTATCATTGTGTGAAGTTTCATTGCAGCCCCATTTGTAGCTTTTGAGTTATGCTCGAGACAATAATTATAAGTATAACATTACAAAGGGTAATAACTCTAATATTGGAATTAAGACAGAATTATGTTTCTTGTGCTCTGCACTTCCTCTCATTGCCCTTTATCATTGTGTCATGTTTCATTTCAGTCCCAAAAGAAGTTTTGAAGTAGAATTCTAAATATAAAATAACAAAGGGTAATAACTCTAATTCTAATGAAGACAGAGTTACGGTTCATGCACCCTGCACTTCCTCTGATTGCCCTCTATCATTGTGTGAAGTTTCACTACAGTCCCATAAGTAGTTTTGAAGTTATGCTACAAATCACCGCAGTCCCATAAGCACTTCCTCATTGCCCTCTATAATTGTGTGAAGTTTCATTGCGGTACCGTCAGTAGATCTGAAGTTATGCTCTGGACAAGAATGGGACGGATGTACAGAAGGATGGATGGGCAGATGGACAAAGCAGCAGCTATTTTATGCTCCACTGAAAATTTCGGCCAGCATAACAATTTGATATTCTATAAAATTTATTACATAACTGCAAACATCAAATAACCTCACATAACTTATGACAGTGCACCTTTAATACTAGAATGTCATTGAGGCTAAGTTATATGACTAGAGATTTACCAAAAAATAGAACTGTGTTGTATAACTCCCCCAAGACATGAGTTACAGTATGAGACATTTGATTAGAGATTTACCAGAAGATAGAACTGTGTTGTTTAACTCCCCCAAGACATGAGTTACAGTATGTGACACTAAATCCATTTCTGTCTAACATGACAAGATACCACACTGTGGTGGTATGGACACATTTTTTTCACAAATCCTCTATCACTAGCTTGAATGACATCTATTATCGGAATTACTGGAAATACTGATTTACTGCGTCTTTGGGGTACATTAATCCTTAGCCCGCTATGAATGTATAATGGACTGTCCTTCCTTTAAATTTAGACCAATCCATTTATGTTACAAAGGGGTGTTTTGGAGAAATGACTGATGAGCAGCCGGACATTGTAAACCCTGATCAGCCTGCGAGTTACAATGAACGCAAAGGCTATTGTAGTCGCCCTTAGCAGGCTAAGGGTTAAATAGAGATTACAAGTAGATCAATAAGTAACCCGAAAACAAGTGAAGCACCAACAGTGATGCGAACGCCGGATTGCGAGTTCAGCATTTTAACTGAAAAAATCTCAGTAAAAATTCAGGTAAAATACATAACAGAGTTATGGCTCTTGTCATGGCATGTAATGACAATGAACATGTGTGCCAAGTTTCAAAGTTTTCATACAATTTGTTTTTGACGAAGTTTTTGAGGAATGAGGAAAAACAACAACTTTAACCAAAAACTTTAACCAAATCGTTAAAGACGGAAATCACCAAACACCTGCCTGGATCTGCTACGCAATCCGGCTAAAAAGTCCGAATAAATATCAATGTAGGACAGCAATAATACATGTATAATTATTCTACAGCCAACAAGGCCAATGTGGGACTGGGGAACTATAAAAATTTCAATCATCGGACAAGCCAAAATTTCATGAAAATATTAGTAACTAATACAGTAGGTATTAACCGAATTTGCATGTACAATATATAAGCAAATAATGAAGTGATCTGATTGGGTGATATTTTAATGGAAAAAAACATACATAATCAGAAACTGAAAATTGTCCAATCGGATCCCTTCTTTAATTACAACCGGAAGTAAACATACCGGTATGTAGGAAATGTTGTAATGGTAGCAATCGGCAATTTTACCTAAATTCTCTCCCCACAGAGTGCTTTTTGTAGAACTATGAAAATACTGTGATAAATGGGAATCAGCCCTAATGAACAGTGCAAAGGATTTGAATCAATTCGGTAATTTGATAAAGATACAGACTTCCAAACCAGGATGGTCAACGTGGTGTCAAACAAGCTTCACTACCATGTGTTATATAGATAGTAGGGGTATCTTTTTTTTTTAATAATATTTGTGGCTCAAGTGCCAGTGGTTTTAAAGTCAAAATGACACAGGATTAATAAATCGAGCCCCTAAATTGAATGCTTGATAAAAACTTCTAAATTGTTGTGTGTTCCTTTAAAGCTGAATAATTGTATGACAATCTGAAGCATGAAAAACAAAAAGTCTGCAAATTTTACATTATAACACAGCAGGAAAAAAATGCAACGATTTTATATAGCCCCAGAAAACACTCCTCATGACCATTACAGTTTCTATAAAAGTTCCAAATAGAAAAAGATTCCCATTAAATACATTTATTTTGTCGTAGACATCAATACAAGTGAACTGAATTGATTGAATGTTGTTTAACGGCTCATCAACACAGTATACCTTACTTTGAGCCACCCCAGAGAGGGGGAAAGGATACATAGGAATCCAGGAACCGTGCCCTACTCTTATTATCGAATAGGTTCCTATGGTTCTTTAACGTGCTCGGAGGATAGACCAATACATGGGACCGCCCGGTTTACGTCCCCATCTGACTGACAATGGTCATGATCTATGTCTAGGATTTTGTGAAAATGCAATGAATTGTTCGAAAAAGTTTTGATCCCCACTTCATATGCTGGTGGCTTTTTTCGACCAAGTTTGCAAGATAGAATACACAGACACCAACTGACTCAGCATAACACAGCAGTAGAAGACGTTATTAACAAAAAGCGTGAAGATAAGAAAATAATTAGGTTACCACTTTATTATACTACAAAACTGACATACCTACATAAAAAAAGTATAATATCACTTATACTCTGGCGAACGCACAGGGTTACATTTTGCTCTGCACTTCACAAAAAAACAACAATATATGCCTTCAAAAAGCTCGCCATTTGTGCTTCTTTTGCATTCCAAAATGTCACAGTTGCATGCTTGAATGCATTTCAAAATGCCTTCATAATCAGGTTATACAAATATAACTTAGAATTTGACAATGAACTGCATTCCTGAAAATGAAGCAATGTATAAGAAAATAAATGTATTTATCATGCATTTCAGTGTCTTTGTTCTAGAATGCCTCGAGCGTTTAGCATGCATTATTGTTCATATATTACATCATGCCGTGTGGGTGTTGGCATTTGGAATTGCATTCTATTCCACTTATTCATGTTTATTTCAGGTAACTGTGCCTGCATTATGTTTTTTGGGGTGTTAATTTAATAACTAGAATTCCCCTAAATGTAATGTGTCACCTGAAGTTACTGAGAGAAAAGAAGTGTTTTCATTCCCTCAAAATGGAATCGGACATGACTGTCATAATTGCAGTGTAGATATTATAACATTAAACAAATAAGGGTAAGAGAATATTTGGATTAAAGGCACCAATTATTATCTGTAAGACATGTGATGCAACGATTAATCACATAACTTACGGTGTGGGAGTGGAATAACACCATTCTATATTTTCGATATACCACTAGATAAGCCTATAAGCCTAGTATGCGCTGTCAAAAAAATCATTAATGACTATGATCCAATTCTCACTGTTTACGTTGGTTTCGTGTGTTAAAGTGCCAGGCAAAATGCAATAAAAGTCTGTATGTGAGTTATGTGATAAATAGAATCTAACATTCGTTCTCATTCATTATTAAATTTATTAAACTCGTTAGCAAAAATGATATAATGATCGGCAAAAGCCTCACATTATAGCATTTTGCCAACTCGTTTAATAAATTTAATAATGAATGAGTACTCATGTAAGATCTTCTACATAAGCTACCTTCACAGCAAATTTTATTTCCAATATCTCATGCCTTACTTACGTTATAGCCTGGAAACCATATTTCTATTTATAGTAACAGCGACCTTGACATCAGTAACCTCAAATGCAACTCCAAACTTCCTTTCCATATATTTGCTACCTATCTATACACCAAGGTTCATTCCTAACTGAAGATACTGCCCAGAAATCATCTTTCTTTTTTTAGAAACAGTGACCTAAATGCAATCCCGAGCTTCCTTTCCATATAAGTGACCCATACAGCAAGTTTTCTTCCAATATTTCATACCTAACTACAGTAATTGCCTGTAAACAATGTTTCTATTTTTAATACCAGCAACCTTGATCTTGACCCCATTGACCTCAAATGCAATCCCAAGCTTCCTTTCTTATAAGCTACATATATACACAGCAAATTTCAATCCAATATCTCATTCCTAAAAGACCCATAGTTATTTAGCAGAAACCATTTTTGTATTTTTAGAGTGAATTCTAACAAAAATGTGACTACCATGGTCGAAGGTTGACAGAAGCTGCTGTGAGATGACTTTGCAGGCGACACAAAAATTAGTTTAATTTTATACCTGTGCTGTCTGTCATCCAGGTATAATAGCAACATAAATATAACCGCAAGGTCATATAAATATAACCGGATGGTTATATAAATATAACCGGACAACAGCGTATGTAATTAGTTTCGGCTAATAAGTCTGTAAAGGTGACCAGTTCAAATCACCTCACTTTTAAATGGACACTCGGAAATCTTGAAATATTTATCAAGCATTTAAATTAGCACCTAAACTTATTTTATCATTTTCACTTTAAACTTGTTTGCATATAATTAAACTAAAAGGGTGTTCCACGGAACACTTGTGTCATCTGCCTAATGCTCTTATTTCAGCAAGGACAACCTAAATAATTATAAAGTTTGAAGACTTCAAAAATCCCACACTTGACAATATACATTTTACAGACTATGCTGTAAATAATAAAGGGTGATAACTTCTGTAATTTTGTCTCCCTTTGAGTCCTAAATATAATTACATGTTATTGATCTTGCACACCTAGTTTGGCCAGGAAAGCTCTTACAGTTTTAGAGGAATAGGCAACACAGATTTTACAATATTTCTGAGAAAGCTACAAAGTTCTAATGTTTTCAAGATATCTTTGAGCAGATAAATATGATGAAAATCACAGGAATTATAGCTTTCTCGACGGGTTTTAAAACAATGGTGTGGAGTGAGATCACTTACAAAACACCATGCGCTTAAAAGGATGATAATTTGATGACTTAGAAATGCCCTTACTGTGCGATTATAGGGGCATGTGCGGTAATTAGGTCAAGTATGGTAAGTTAGTGATACTCCCAGGGAGGAAATGACCTTATTAGCCCATTATTCTTAGGTTATTAGAGTCACTCCAGAGGTGAAGGATACATAGTAATCTGGGACTGCATGTGTCCAACTCTTACTATCAAATAAATTCCAACGGTTCTGTTTAAATGCTCGGAGGATAAATGCCGATACTCAGGACTGCCCTGTTTACATCCCCGGTAAATTAACCCATTACAACAGACGAGTCTTAAGGAAGTGTCTTTATTGCCTAAGGACACAAACAAAATGCCCAGTGGCACATGAGTGAGGCTTGAACCTATTCTTTCTGGATTCAGAGTGAGGCTTGAATCTGTGATTTCTGGATTCAGAGTGAGGCTTGAATCTGTGATTTCTGGATTCAGAGTGAGGCTTGAACCTATGATTTCTAGATTCAGAGTGTGGCTTGAACCTTTCATTTCTGGATTCAGAGTGAGGCTCGAACATGTGATCTCTGGATTCAGAGTGAGGCTCTTACCTATGATCTCTAGATTCAGAGAGAGAGGCTTGAGGCTGTTCCAAGTCTACTGCGCTATTCACCAGGCAGAGAAGAAACTTGGAGATCATAACAGAGAGTAATCTGGGATTACCCTTGTCTTTATCAAATCACAGATTCCTCTGATTGTCTTAACACAATGAATCGATAGATATACACATGGGACCGAGCATCAATTCCCTCTGACAGTTGACATAGAACTGGGATTAATTAATTGATTTGCTGAAGGCAGTCTGTGCCAATCTCCCTGCTACAAGCAAGTCTCTGATGGGTCCTCATTTAAAGACAACAGAGTTCCAAATAACTACAATGAGTATGTATTATATATTAAGCAACAAATATCGTATTTTCCCTAATAAGTGTGCCTCCCCCAATAGTAGCACACCCCCGCCCCACTCCACACTCCCATCACCTTTTCAAAATTCAATAAAATGCCCCTTGGCATTTTGCATAGCGTCCGGGTGTTACTATTAGGAGAATTAGGAAATAATTACGGTATACATTTTTAAAGGATGCATTAAAGTCTATTTATCACATAACTTACGGTGTGGGAGTGTAATAACATCATTCTATATTTATCACTAGTTATATAAGTATGCAAATAAGCCTAGTATGCGCTGTAATGACTATGATCCAATTCGCATGGTTTATGTCGGAAATAAAAGTCGAATATGTGAGTTATGTTATAAATAGAATCTAACATTCGTTCTCATTCATTATTGAATGTATTAAACTCGTTAGCAAAAATGATATAATGCTTGGCAAGAGCCTCGCATTATATCATTTTGCCAACTCGTTTAATAAATTCAATAATGAATGAGTACTCGTGTAAGATCCTCTATAAATACAATGACAATATAAATACAATGGCAACTGACCAAGAGCTGTTCTTAATAAAAGCTAAATTTATGTTTAAAGTTTCTAAGCAGCTTGTTCCTTCTTATACAATTTACTTTCTCATTGTGATTATTATTAACTTTACGATTCCTAAGCCAAATAAAGACGGTTCAGGTTATAAATTAGTTGGATGATGTTTTACGTCATTTTCAACACATTTTAGGCTATATTTTATGACAATCAACATTTATTGTTGTAGGCAGACCACCCCATTTTCTGGGTCGAACTAGTACTTTATACCATACCTCCCGCATCCGAAAGAATCAACACAGTCAAGCTCCCCGGCATTCGGATTCGAACCCGCATGGGTGAGAGACAAGACGGTTTCAAAAGCGGCATCTTTACCATCCCAGCCAAATGAGAAGCTTTATAAAGGAAGTATGTCCTACTCTGGGACAATGAGAAGCTTTATAAAGGAAGTATGTCCTACTCTGGGACAATGAGAAGCTTTATAAAGGAAGTATGTCCTACTCTGGGACAATGAGAAGCTTTATAAAGGAAGTATGTCTTACTCTGGGGCCAGTAATTTGAAATGAAATACTAGAGCGCATACAATCTTGCAAGTGAGTTAAATCTTTTTCAAGCAGTGCTATAAAATGGATAAAAAGCAAAATATAACTAAAATTGTTATTGAATTATTGAATCGTAATATATACTGAGGGAAAAAAGTTTAGTAAGTTTTTGTTGCACCCTGTTTGGTTTGGTTTGCACCCTGTTTGTAAAACCAAACTTACAACCAAACAAGAGGTCAATGACCTTGAAGCTCTACAGATTGATTTTGATTTCAGGAAGTAGTGACTACAAACTTGATTTTTGAAAATCTATTTTTAGCCGTGGCGGCCATCTTGAATTTCCGGCCGACCTGAAATTTTGCTAGGATCAATAAGACATCAAGAGCAACATTCCTGTGAAGTTTCATGAAAATCCGTAAAGTAGTTTTAGAGGAGTAGTCGCTACAACTTTTCATTATATAACTCTATGTAAACAAAGATGGCCACTGGCAGCCATGTTTAACGTCGAATCAAAACAATTTTCGACAAGGACCAACATCATGTCATGCTGATCATTTTAGAAAAAGTCCCATATCAATATCACTTATAGTTTTCAAGAAGTAGTCGCTACAAACTTTTTTTTAAAAATCTATTTTTAGCCGTGGCGGCCATCTTGAATTTCCGGCCAACCTGAAATTTTGCTAGGATCAATAAGACATCAAGAGCAACATTCCTGTTAAGTTTCATGAAAATCCGTCAAGTAGTTTCAGAGGAGTAGTCGCTACAAGTTTTCATTATGTAACTCTATGTAAACAAAGATGGCCGCTGGCAGCCATGTTTAACGTCGAATCAAAACGATTTTCGACAAGGACCAACATCATGTCATGCTGATCATTTTAGAAAAAGTCCCTAATCAATATCCCCTTAGAGTTTTCAAGAAGTAGTCGCTACAAACTTGTTTTTTAAAAACCTATTTTTAGATTTGGCGGCAATCTTGGATTTCACATCAACATGAATTTTTGCTAGGATCAACTAGACTTCATGGGCAACATTTCTGTTAAGTTTCATGAATATCCATCCAGTAGTTTCAGAGGAGTAGTCGCTACAAATAAAAGTTTACGGACGGACAGACGGACGGACGCCGCACTGCGGCATAAGCTCTGCTGATCTCTGATCAGTAGAGCTAAAAACTACGTAACTACCATAGACACAATATTTTATTAAACACATCTATAACTGTCGAACATCTTAATGACGTAATGAATAACTGGACGTAGGGATCAAGCCCGTAAAGTCCTAAAATGTCAGTATACAGTATTATTTCATCTAAAAAAACTTTCTAAACTTATTTCCGCAGTATAGATAATTTTTGGTGAAGACTTGCTTCCATGTTATTGTTAACCTTGTTGAGTTGCTAAATACTTGTATATATAATGTTGTTTCATATGTTGCTTTGTAAAGAGGACCTCAGGGAAGATTAGTAGTTTTACTAACAAGGCTACCCTCTTAAAATACAGTCTTCAATTCAATTTAACTCATCAGATTCAAAGCTGATTAAGCAACAAGGACAGTAAAGTTTTTAAATAGTACACTCTTTTATAATAGATATGAAGAATTTTTATAAAGTAAATTTTCAAAGAAACAACAATTATAATTTATATTAAAGCAACTAACCACCAACAACGGTAAAGTTACACTGCAAAACCATTCATCAAAGTCTATCCAGGTCTTCAGGTCATATAATTAGGTATATGTGTATAAAAGTATACGTTTTATGAGTTGGTAACTCTTACTTGGACACTCAGTTTTGGGGGTTTGGCCTGGCTGGTTAAAGCGGTTTATATTGTGTGGATTCATAAAATATGTGAGCTGTATACTTATACGAGGGATGTTCGAAAAGTAATGCTTATTGGTCTGTTAAACGAAGAGCACGAGGAATTGTAAATCGATATTTATACGCACCGATAGCCTTATTCAACACCTACACAATGGTATATACATGTTTAAGTTGTTCGAACCAGTTTGTAAAATAATAGCGCATTTCAATAGAGTCAGTCATTGACCACTGTTGTAAAAATGGTTGGCAAACAAGCAGAAAATACTGATGAAATTAGGGCCTATATCAAAGTTCGTTCAAAACTAGGTTATTCTGCTGGACATATTTTTACTGAAATTAGAACGCGTATATGGGAGCTCAAAGGTATCTTATGACACTGTTCGGCGATGGAAAATAAATTTGATTCTGGTGTAGAGTCTACTAAAGATGCACCAAAATCTGGACGTCCTAGGACAAAAACAACTGGTGCCAAAATTAAGCAGATCATTAACAAAGATGCTCGATACACGGTTCGTGATATTGCTCATATGGTAGGAGTATCACTATCCAGAGAGTTCATTTTATTTGAAGGCGTACCTTAAAAGTTAGAAAGATTTCTGCGCGGTGGGTACCACACCTTTTGACAGAGGCTCAAACGAAGGCACGTGTTAAAAACTGCTAAAAATGTTTCCCAAGTTTGACAAAAAGCAATTTGCCAATTTTGTTACTGGCGACGAAACCTATGAAAAAATGGGTAACGAAGTATGGCAAGTAAAGAGTGCAGAAGGCCATCAGTTGCCAAACGAACCATGAGCACAAAGAAAGTTTTATATAAAATCTTTTTCACATGTGACGGTTTGGCGATTCAAATTCCGGTGGGAAAGGGAAAAAGCGTGACTGGAAGGTTCCAATTACCGTGATGTTGTACCGAAAAAACTGAAGAAATATTATTTACAAAGGCGCCCAATCACAGGATTCAGAAATGTCCGTCTTCTGCACGACAATGCCCCAGTCCATACCTCTCACATTGTAACCTCTTACTTAAAGTCAGAAAAGGTTACTGTCCTACGCCATCCTCCGTACTCGCTAGATTGTAATTAAAGTAATTATCGGATAGCGAAAAAGAAAGTAGACTTTGTCGGTGTGAATTTGGTATGTTTGATTTAATTAATGA
>JAWPHD010024813.1:0-18151 GCA_037043455.1 Cyrtodaria siliqua | reverse complement strand
TGTTGTTCCGTGTCAAATGATGAGAGTGTATCCAGAAGCATGATACTGTTCGAAGCGATGCCAGTCGTCCTGGAGATCTCTATCTTGTGCAAGCTTGCCAACAACTTGGAATGAGTCGTCACCTGCAGTTTTATATGTCATGATTATCTGGACAGTAAAATAGGTTGAGTGATCCCATTGAGTGATCCCAATCAATCACCTTGAACCTTCGACGCAAGGTGATGTAAGAAAGCAAAGTCTGCAAGATCCTTGTCCGAGCATTCAATAATATTAACAATAAGGCCAAGTTTGGTAAGATCAGATGGCAAATAAAAGCCCTATTGTCTTTAACGACGCAAAATATAAACTAAATCACGGGCCATAACTCCGATGTTAACAATCCAATTTAGCTGGTTTTCAAACGTAATCAAGCTTTCATTGAGATCAACAAGCAGGCCAAGATTGGTAAAGACCAAATGAAAAATGTAGGCCCCATCTTAACAAAGCGAAATATAGTATATTTAACTGAATCAAGGGCCATAACTCCAGTGTATTAAATCAAGGGTCATAACTCCAGTGTCCACCCTCCACCCACACCACACACATTCTTGTTCATTTTGTCATGTTCAGTAAAGGTCTTCATCATTGTCCCTCTATTGTTACCGGGCTACTTGAGTGGTGGCAGAAAACAATCGCTCAAGCAAAAAAATTAGTGTTTACAACAGAATTTGCAGCAACTCTGTAGTTCTGTAGTTGAGAAGGTTCAAGGCCCATTCTTAATATTTGTATCTTGATGTAAATGGAGGATGGGCTTTGAATGTTCATTCCTGTCGATGCACCACGTAGTCATTTTATGCGAGGTAAAAACAAATTTAATTCAACAAAAGCATCTGATATAATAGTTGTTACAGTTTTATTTCATACCTGCGCAAACAATTGTTCACACCGTTCCTCGACAAGTTTGTACTGTAAGTATTGTACAATACTCTCATGTGTCTGTTCCCCATTGTAGATCTCTGTCAGAATCTGCTGCTCTTGGTAAAGTATATGACTGTTCACCAATCTGGCCACAGCATCTGGGGTGGCACACCATAACAGTGTGGCCTTGGCCTCGTATAATTCCTAAATTCAATTCAATGATATTATATGCTGGGGTTAATACTAAATGATATCAAGTAGCTTCTGAGAAAAGCCTGACTGTGCTAATCCACAATCAAATGGTCCATTAATTTTGTGCAAGATAGAAAAAGAAAATGGATCGGAGTAAAAAAATATTCACGGTATGTCTAGTAAAAATATGAATTGTCATTCACAACTGCCTAGTAATATCACCAGTCTTTATTATTATTATGAAAAGGGGTCAGATGTGTGAAAACATAACTTGAGATACCTGTAGTCATACCATTTGCCTAAATCAGTGCATACCATCAATTTAGAAGTCTTAAATGTATCTCCTCAACAAGTTTGCATATAAATGTATGTGATTTTCCCTACCTGTTCTGGGTTGACATTTTTCGATGCCATTTTTGCCCCAAACATGAAGAACAATTGCAGAACACGTGTCATCATGGTAACCCATAAATACATCACCAACTTTATTACTTGGTGTCATGTCTCTCCTAAAAGTACATCAAGCATATTTTTGATAATTAATGTCAATTGAATTTGTTTTAAAGACTAAACTTGTGTGTGTGATTTTTTTACCTGTATATATTGATTAACACCATCCTAAACCAATTATGAAACTCACTCTTAATTATAATATTATGTCTCATGCTCTCGGTTAGGGTGGGGATTCTAACTGCATGATGTTGCAATTTAATGGAGAACAAATGGTTCCTTGCCGAGCTAACCTGATTCCCAAGATTTTTTATATTCATTCTTCATCAAAAGGAAAATAGTGTCAGCAATTCTGATGAATAACTCCAGATGTCATAAGTATTTATGCAAAATGAAATGTCTGCTGGTCTAGGAGAAGCGTCACAAACACAAATAAATTTGACCTTGGAACTCAGTGTGGCCGTGGCCTTGGTAACCGGAACCTGATCTAAAAATGTGTCTTGATGTGATAAGCATATTTAAAAAAAAATCAAATCTGTCCACTGGTTAAAAAGATAATGTTGGACAGACAGTCCAAACACTATATTCCAAAGGAACTTTGAGACAGGGGTCATAATATATGTATTTTCTGTTTTATCACCATCCCAGGCAACTATTTGAGACAACTAATTTGGGTTTGTGTATATACCATCAGCAATACCCTTTAAAATTATGATTGACTCTGGCTTACATGAAGGCGTACTAGTAAATTGGCTCAGTATAAAATAATTATATTCAATTCTTTTATAAAAAATAAATTATTTTTATTGAAAAACTTCATAACAAATTAAATATTACTGTAAATTATCTTTATTCAAAATTTTTATAACAAATTAAATATTACTGTAACAACTTGGTGAAGATACTAGTGTTCAACTCAGCAGATATTACCTATGTGCTAAATTATAGTTTCTTTTCAGCTCAGCAAATTGTTTAGCCCATGCCTCGAGCCGAACAACTACTTCCTGTTGTTCCGGTGACAACATGGTGTTGATGGTGAGGAAATGTTTCTCCAGGCGGTTGATCAGTGGTATCGGGAACTTCTTGTAAACCGTCTGCTTCTCCGCCACAACTATCAACCTGTAATCAACATAAATACTTATGTACTTTAACAAACCTGATAACACAGCTGGTAATTATTGGGACAAGCTCCAATCGGAGATATATGTAGAAGCGTCCCAAAGTAACTTCCGAGCTGTTGACAATGGTGACAACTTGTAAACAAAGGTGAGTGTGACTTTTGATTTTTCATTTATTCTAAAAAAAAAAAAGGTTTTATTTGAAAAATCAGGTAATGCTATTCCACGTAGTTATGTTAATACTTTTCTCACAAACCGGTGTTATTCCAGATTAATGCTTTATTTGGAGACAGCAACTTTTCTCTTGTGGAAGAATGCGTATGTTTATTCATCCATCGTACAGGAGAAACGTTGCTGACTTCAAATAAAGCATTAACTGGAGTACATGTAACTCCGGTTTGTGATCAAGGTATTAACATTACTATGTGGAATAGAATTCCCGACTTTTTTTTTAGAATAAATGAAAAATTAAAAATCACACTCGCCTTTGTTTATAAGTTGTCACCATTGCCAACAGCTCAGCAGTTACATTGGGACACTTCCATGTATAGCTCCGTCTGGAGCTTGTCCTAATGATTACCAGCCGTGTATAACACAATATAATTATTGTACAGCTTTTATTGAGACAATACACATTACGTTGAACCAGTAAAGACTTACTTTAGCATGTGTGTGAACGAAAAGCAAGTCCTAAGACCTCAACGACCGAGACCCAAGGAGTAGTTAGGCTGTTAACCATACGTTATTTAGAAAAACTAAAAATTAAATAAGACACACAAGAATGGAGAGCTAACTACCTGAAGTCTTTGTGTACTGGACATTTCACCCTGTGTGTGCCCAGCCCCAGATCCACGTATCTCTCACCACCAAAGTAGACGTAGTACTGGTTGAGGGCGTCATAAAGACTCTCGTACAGGTTCTCCAAGTTCAGCAGTACCACTGTGTTACCTGTCTCCATACACACCTTGATCTTGTGGATGTTACGACACACCTGAAATGGATTATAGAGTTAGGAGTTTTGTTTTATTAACCATTTTTGAAACTGAAAGTTGAATATGACTTAATATAGTCACTGGGAGTAGGATTTCAAATTGGGAGATTGTTTTACTAGTTATTATTTGGACTTGTTGTTCACTCCGGATAGTTGTAAAACTTTGTCTTACACTCCGCCTCTACCTCTTTGACCCCTGCACTTTATTGTACCAATAAAATGTTCCTTTATTATCACTGTTGAAACTGAATCTTCAGAAATATATAACAAGAAATTCGCGGACTCACATGTCTCGCCTAACGGTGGCGGGACTTAAAAATGAACAGGCCAATGATACTTAAATAAAAGTTTGTAAACATTTTAGTAACTAAAAACAATGGAGTTTGAAGTTTTGTGAGATGACAATTAAGTGCATTTGTTTAAAAACAAAATGCCGTTCTATTACAAAACAAGAGGGCCAAGATAGAGAGAGATATAGAATATATGGATGGATATGAATCAGATAACTTGTATAAGCTTTTGTTGATATTAACATTCTAAACAAATTTGTTAAAGATTAGATAAAAAATGGAGCAGCTACAGATTTAATAAATGAAAATACAATATAGCATTTTTCAAGGGCCATAACTCTGTCATAAGATATATCTGGTTTTCGAACTTGTCCAAGATTTCATTGAGATCCAACAAGGCGTTTAGGAGGATTAACGCCGACAAGAAATTCAAAGTAAAAATATCAAGGAGCCATAACTCCATCAAAAATTAACAAAACGAAAAAATAGCAATATACACAACTAGACATCATACCAATGCGTCCTGCTAAGTTTTGTCAAATCCAATCAATTTTAATAAAAAAAAAGAAAAATACTAACAATTAAAACAAATACTAATAATACTAATAATAAAAACTGTGTAAAAAAGAGTATGAGAGTGGACCTTTGGAAACGGCCGAAAACGACACAAACGACATATTGCAGTCTCGGTTTGATTGAGACTGTTCATGAGCTATAGTGAAATATGCTAGCTACAGCTCACGCCCTCAAGCCCCGGGTTGAGCAGAACTCAATATTAATAAAATCAATAGTACAACATTTTAACCATCCCGAAGATGGCATGCATATGGCGGTGGACATGGAGATTTATATCCACCATGTCGTACGGCGTAAGGTCTCAGTATCTAATAAAAACTATTCCCCGAAGAGCGAAATAAACATAATGGATTTTAGTTGGGAGCAGCGGTTATGAAGCCTGCATATCACAAGTAACAGTCAAAAGACTAAATTAATAAACAGACAACATATCCTATAAGTGGTTAAACAATACCCAGAGCCTTTAATCGGCCGGAGTAGTGGAACTACTGAATCGAAAATTAAGTAAGAAAACAAAACAAAAATGAAAAAGTACCACCGATAATTAAAAATAAGTATCGGGCTCAGCGATCTCCAAAGATCGAATGAATAACAGTACTGATTGCAAGCAAGTTTGGTTAAGATTGCTCAAGAAATGTGGCCATTATCGTGTTAATAATATGTAAAACAGCATTTTTTGCTAATTCAGGGGCCGTAACTCTGGTGTTACTGGTCCGATCTGGCCAATTAGCGAATTCATCCGAGATCTTATAGTTTGGTTAAGATTGTTCAAATAGTGTGGCCTCTATCGTGTAAACAAGCTAAAAGTTGACGACAGACGAAGAGTTTTCACAATAGCTCACCTTTGAAGGTGAGCTAAAAAATCATAAGCTCCATAAAGTAGGTCAAGATCTTAGATGATATCCGTGCATCAAAAAAGATGCACTACCCAAGACACAACTATGTCAACATAGAATATTTTGTCTTCCAAAGATTAAGCTATAAATTAGGTTTAAAACATCTAGTGCATAATTATAGTTCATGAGAAAGTGATGTCAATGTAACAATTAAAGTTATCTGCCCTTTGCTTGGATGGTTAAGACACATCGACATTGTCAAGTTGCAATGTACCACTCAAGATAATCAAAGTTTGAAAGGTCTTAGTGGATACAGTTTGTGAAAAAGGGACCTAAACGCCAAAGCTGAAGGTAAAAACTATAAGGTTATCTGCCCTTTCCTTGGAGAGTCAAGGTGACATCCACATCTGTTTTGTCACGTTGTTATATACCACTCTAGATACAACTATAAACAACGTTTAAAAGGTGTAATGTATACAGGTTATCTGTCCTTTGCTTGGAGGGTCAAGGTCACTTCCACATTTGCTTTGTTATGTTGTGATGTACCACTAAAGATATAAGCAAAGTTTTAAAGGTCTAGTGCATACAATTTGTGAAAAAGTGACCTAAATGCAAGTTGAACCTTAACACTATTAAGTTATCTGCCCTTTGCTTGGAGGGTCAAGTCACTTGCACATTTGCTTTGTCAAATTGCAATGTACCACCCAAGATACAACTATAAGCAAAGTTTGAAAGGTCTAGTGCATACAGTTTGTGAAAAAGTGACCTAAACGCAAAAGTTGAACCTAAACACTATTAATTTATCTGCCCTTTGCTTGGAGGGTCAAGGTCACTTGCACATTTGTTTGTCACGTTGCGATGTACCACCCAAGATACAACTATAAGCACAATTTGAAAGGTCTAGTGTATACAGTTTGTGAAAAAATGACCTAAACGCAAAACTTGAATGTTGACTCCATCGCCTTCGCCGTCGCCGCCGAAAAGCAACACCTATATCTCTTCGAAAAGGCGAGACAAAAATCAAAGGGCCATAACTCGTATCAAACTGATCGAATCAAAACTCTTTTTCTTCTCTGACATCTTCATATCATGATTAATCAGCATGGCACGTGTAAAAACAATCCACCTTAAAATGAATGAGGAGTTAAGCACACAAGAGTTTGGTCTACAGACGGGCGGACGGATGGATGCCCGATGGACAAGCTCAAACCAGAATACACCGCTTCAACTTCATTGGTGGAGGGTATAATAATTACAAATGGTACAATTTCATATGGTAAACAACCCAAGACGTGTTCCAGGGTTTTGGTATTCACCCCCATTCACATGGCACCACAAATTAATTGAAGGCACAAATAAACGGACAATGATACGTGCACAGGATGGCCGAAACATGGAGCGATTGCGTTACAAGTGAAAATACTCCATCGTGACAGAGTGAAGAAAAAGTGTCCCAGACATCCCTAGCAATGCTGGAAGTAGTCATGGATCTGCCCATGCCATCATTAGGTCAGACTTGACGATGAGTAACAGCAAGTGCATTTGGGCTGTTGGTAAATATTTTGAAACAAACTTTCAGACAGGTTGAGTTTGATGCTGTAGTGTCGTCATGAACGTCACCAAAGTGCTCCGCAGTATGCAACATGTATGTTTACCAATTATTACTATTTACAATTCTGCTAATAACTGAATACAATTTTCACAGGTTGCCACACATTAACATCCTGCTGACCAAAGTTTTTCTTTTTGTGAGCACACATTTTGGAATCAGTCTCAAAACTTTCTGACTGCCCAATGTACAAGTTGTTACCTGTGTGTATTCCTGGTCACTGCGAAAACTACTGCCAAATATGGTTATGGGTCTGATATGTGTCTGTCTGGCCAGGATCTGCTGTTGGAGTATGGTCAGGGCCCCGTAGTTCTCTGTTAGTAGGAGAAGGTAGCGACTCTCACTGTAACAGCAGAGTAACAACTACAACTTCATGGAACATTTCAACATGATATAACAAGAGCTGTCGGAGATCAGCGCAGTTCGACTATTCGATATTTCAGAGAATAATAAATTATATAGCTAGCATACTATCAGAAAACAAGGCTAAAACAATGTGGGATTGGGTTGGGGGATGGGGCTTGTATAGAAACTCGGGCCGATATTCATTTTTTTATTGATATTACATCTATATATCTAAATTTAATCTTCGTTGTTTTAGATGTAAATGACTGCGTTCAAATTAAAATATTAATATATAAATAATGAAAAACAAAATGAAAACAATTCTCCTCCCACTGTCCTCCATGTCAGGGGAGCCCATAAACAAATGGGGTTGCGCATCCAACATTCAACATAGCTATATATGTGTAAAAAAATACAAACAATTGAGTTTCGAGTGGGTTTGGGTGGGGGGAGGGGTGGAGGGGGGAGGTCCAAAACAACACAGAAATATGTAAAAAAAAAAGAACAAAACAATTGAGTTTCGAGTGGGGTCGGTGGGTGGGGAGTGGGGTAGCAACGTATATGTGTAAGAAGATAGGAAATAAAAATATTCAAGTTTCGAGTAGATGCGGGGTGGGTGGGGTGGCGCAACATAGCTATGTGTAAAAATTGTTCAAAACAACACAGAAATATGTAAAAATAAAATCGAATTTTGAAAGGTGTGGTGGGAGGGGGGGCGCGGGGGTAGGTGAGGGGAGTGCAACATGTGTAAGAATCTATGTAAGAATTGACCAAAACACAGAAATATGTAAAAAATAAATAAAAAAAATAATCGAGTTTGGGGTGGTGGCGGGGGAGAGGCAGGGATGGGGTGGCGGAGGGCAACATAAATGTGTAAGAAGCTATGCAATAATTGACCAAAACAACACAGAAATATGTAAAAAAAATAATATTAAAATATTTCAGTTTTGAGTGGGTAGGGGCATGGAGGGGAGGGGGTTGGGGGTGATGGCGACTTAGCTATGTGTAAGAATTGACAAAAACAACACAGAAATATGTAAAAAAAAAAAAAAAAATAGAAATCACGTTTCGAGTGGGGGCGGGCGGGCGGGCTGGGGAGAGGCAGAGGGTGGGGTGAGGGGGTGGCGCCAACATATATGTGTAAGAAGCTATGTGTAAGAATTGACCAATCGAGTTTTGAGTGGAAGTGGTGCTGGTGGGGGAAAGGCGGGGCTGGGGGTGGTATCAACATATATATGTCAGACGCTTTGTAAAAATAGACCAAAACACAGAAATATGTAACAAAAATAAAAAAATAAATCGTGTTTGGGGTGGTGGTGGGGGAGAGGCAGGGGTGGGGTGGGGGGCGAGGGCAACATAAATGTGTAAGAAGCTATGCAAGAATTGACCAAAACAACACAGAAATATGTAAAAAAATATATAAAAAAATTCAGTTTTGAGAGGGTAGGGGCATGGAGTGGAGGGGATAGGGGGTGGTGGCAACTTAGATATGTGTAAGAATTGACAAAAACAACACAGAAATATACAAAAAATAAATAAATAAAGAGAAATCACGTTTCGAGTGGGGGCGGGCGGTGGGGGTGAGGCAGGGGGTGGGGGTGAGGGGGCGGGGGCAACATATATGTGTAAGAAGCTATGTGTAAGAATTGACCAATCGAGTTTTGAGTGGGAGGGGTGCTGGTGGGGGAGAGGCGGGGCTGGGGGTGGTGGCAACATATATATGTAAGAAGCTATGTAAGAATTGACCAAAACAACACAGAAATATGTAAAAACAAAATCGAGTTTCGAGTGGGGGGAGGGCGAGGGGAGAGGCAATGGGTTGGGGAGGTGGCAACATATATGTGTAAGAAGCTATGTGAAAGAATTGTTCATAACAACACAGAAATATGTAAAAAAAAAAAAAAAAAAAAAAAAAAAAAAATCCAGTTTCGGAAGGGTGTATTGGGGGTGGGCAAAATAGCTATTTGTAAGAATTGATCAAAACAACACAGAAATATGTAAAAAGAAAATAATAAAAAATCGAGTTTTGAGTTGGGGGTAGGGAAGAGGCGGGGGGTGGTGGAGGGGGCAACTATATGTGTAAGAAGCCATGTAAGAATTGACAAAAAAAAAACAGGAATATGTAAAACAAAATAAAAAATAAAAAATAAAAAATTCCAGTTTCGAGTGAGGGTAGGGGTTTTAGTGGGGGCGGGGTTGAGTGGGGGCGGAACATGTGTAAGAATTGAGAAAAGCAACAAAGAAATATGTAAAAACAAAATGAGTTTCGAGTGTGGGGATGGAGGGGGCGAGAGGCGGGACGGAGGGAGAGGGCAACATATATATGTGTAAGAAGCTTTGTGTAAGAAACAACACTGAAAAATGTAAAACAAAAAAAAAAATATATATATATATATATATAGTTTCGTGTGGGAGGTGGAGGAGGGGAAGGGAGGCGGGTGTGGGGGTCGAGGGGGGGGGGGGGGGTGACAACATATATGTGTAAAAATTGACTAAAACAACACAAAAATATGTAGAAAAAAAAGAAGAAAAAAGGTGTGGAGAGTGGGGGGCGGAGGGAGTGGGGCGGGGGCTGAGGAGGGAGGAGCCCATGCCCCAATATAGATGAATTATGAATAAGATGCATAATGCTATAAGAAATCCCAAACCAAAATTATAAATATATATATGCTCATATGCAAACCTAGATCTGCCGTTATTGCACATTGTAATGGCCATCACAATTTGGGTTCCAAGGGAGCCCAGAATTTGCAGAATACAAAATTACTTACCCAACCCTTTTCAACATACTATAAGGAAACCAATTCCCACATTTAGTTGAGCTAGGACAAGAAGTGTAAAAGATATAGACCTGTAAACACAGCTTATACGCACAATTTGATGTGAAACAGACTCATTGTAAGGGCATTTGGGTTCCATGGGAGCCCAGGAGTTACATGAACCAAAATTACTTAAGGAGCCCTTAAGATAATGCTATAAGGAAGCTAATGGCTAAATTTGGTTGTGCTAGGGTAAGCAATGTAAGAGATATAGACTTGTAAACACAGCTTACACGCAAAATTTGATGTGAAATTGGACACAACCATAATTTGGGTTCCATGGAATCCCATGGGTTACAGGAACCAAAATTGCTTATGCAGCCCTTAAGATAATGCTATAAGGTAGCCCATGGTCAAATTTGGTTGTGCTAGGATAAAAAATGTAAGTGATATATAATTGTAAACACAGCTTACACGCAAACCTTGAAGTGGCACGCCGACGCCGGGGTGATTACATAAGCTCTCTTATTCTTCGAATAGTCGAGCTAAAAAGGAATATAGGACATGAAAGCGATGACATTGAGGGACTTCGATCACTAACTATGAACTATTGTCGTTGATCTGCGCATGTCCAGTAAAGGAGTAATGCGAACTTACTCTAGTTAAACCATAGTTTCACGCGGCATAGTGTAAAACCTGGAATGTGTTTACTTCATCATATCCAAAATTAACAACTGAAACTAGAATAAATACAGGCACATGAACAAATGTGTTATATATAGAGTCTAGTCTCAGCGAGTTGGTTACCAATTGAATACAGGCACAAGAACAAATATGTAATATATAGTGTCTAGTCTCAGCGAGTTGGTTACCAACTGACTTTCATACAACACCGATATGGGCTAAGCCCATCGAGGTTTTTAAATAAGGCCATACCGAGTTTTTTCTATCTTTAGCGGGTCATCCTACATAACACATCTAATGAAAACAAACATTTCTCCTCTGGTTGAAGAGTCATCCTGCATAACAAATAAAAATTATACTGTAAATAAACATTTCTCCTCTGTCTTATACAGTCATACTTCAAAACAAATATACTGAAAAAAACAACGTTGCTTTCTCGAAACCTACCAGGCAAGAAAAAAGAAACGAAGAGTCGAGAGGAAAAAAAGTACGATGGCCCATTTGGCTCACATTTATTTCACTTCTATTTCTTGACTTCCGCATTACTCCGCATTCCCAACTCCGCATTCCGAATTCCGCATTCCGAATTCTGCTTTCCTAATTCCGCATTCCGAATTAGAAGTAGATAGTAAAATAATAATAATAATATAGTTTATAGGCATAAATGACCAGTCAAAATGATAAGAAAAAGAGCCATTGTTTATTGTTTGCTAGAGTTAGACCATAATAATAATAATAATAATAATAATAATAATAATAAAATAATAATATTAATAATAAAAATATTAAAGATGCAATTACTTCTCACATTTTATATTTAATAATCATGTAATATAAAAGTGTATGAATATTGCCAGTGACCACGATTGTTGTATTTTTATATAAACCATATAATTTAAATTAAATTCCCTATAACCGGAGTATCCGTGTATCCTTTGTATACATACAGGTTATATGGCGCCTAACAGAGATGAACATGCCAGGCTCATCCTCCATTTACATCAAGTTAAAATATGGAGAATGGGCCTCGAACCTTCTAATCTGCAGAACTGCAGAGTTGCTGCAAATACTATAGTAAACACTCCATTTACGATGGAGCCACGTTTCCACGTTTGCATACGCGGTGTCATGATGAAGATCTTGAATAAGCATGATAAAAAATGACAAAATGAACATGAAGAGGGTCCTACACCTCTGCTGCAGTGGTTGTATTCTACCCCGGCAACCACACGGAGAGAGTTAATCCTTAGTATAAACACTATAAACTTCAATATAAAATATAAGATTTTCAAAAGAACTCTTATTTAATATTAGTGCAAATATGAAAATAAAACATTATTATGGAATGCGGAATTCGGAATGCGGAATGCAGAATTCGGAATTCAGAAGTCAAAAAATATTTTATTGTTATGTGTGTGGGTGGTGTATATCACTAGCGGATCCAGGTTGGAGTATAAATTCAGAGTGGATCACTAGCGGATCCAGAGGGAAGCCCGTGCGAAGGCCGGACTGAGATTTTATAAATTACATAAAATATTAAGGTTTGTAAAGTTTGGACCGCCTCTGGACCTCCCCCTGGACACACTAGATACACCATCCTGAAAATATCGAACAAAAACGTGCATTGTAGTTTTCTTGTCATTGTGAAAACTTCTGCTCCCCCTCGAGGTAAAATCCTGGATCCGCGTATTAATTTTCAGATATAAGATTACAGTTTATTCGTACTAGTTAGATTTTAAGAGACACTCAGAGGGTAATGTCATCGCCTCATAGACAATGAAAAAGACAACACACACACACACAAGGACGTTTGTTTTTTCATGTTTGCATCAATAGTAAGTGTATTTTTGACAATCTTATATTTTATATAGAATTGAATGTTGTTTTAACGGCTCATCAACACAGTATAGGTTATTAAGAGCCACACCAGAGAGAGGGGAAGGATACGTAGGAATACAGACATGCCCTACTCTTATTATCGAATAGATTCCTATGGTTCTTTAACGTGCCGATATACGGGACCGTCCGGTTTACGTCCCCATCCGACGGACGAGGCTAAGGGAAAGTGTCTTGCCCAAGAACACACCGACGGAACTCAGTGGCACGACGGAGGATTGAACCCGGGGCCTCCGGTTAAAAATCCGCCGCGCTACCGACTGCGTCCTTATATTTTATATTGAAGTTTATAGTGGGCCAAGGATCAACAGATACTCAAGTTGGAGTTTGTGTATATTTATGGGATATAATAGTATATACGTTTACAAAGGATCAACAGGGATATTCAGATTTTATCACATAACTTACGGTGTGGGAGTGGAATAACAACATTCTATATTTTCGATATACTACTAGTTATATAAACATGCAAATAAGCCTAGTATGCCCTGCCAAAAATATCGATAATGACTATGATCCAATTCCCACGGTTTATGTTGGTTTCGCGTGTTAAAACGACAGGCAAAATGCAATAAAAGTCGTTATGTGATAAATAGAATCTAACAATCGTTCTCATTCATTATTGAATTTATTAAACTCGTTAGCAAAAATGATATTAGGCTCGGCAAGAGCCTCGCATTATATCATTTTGCCAACTCGTTTAATAAATTCAATAATGAATGAGTACTCATGTAAGTAAGATCCTCTCTATATAGAATTTAATTTAAGGTAATGGATTTTATATTATAAAAAATACAACATTCGTGGTCACTGACAATATTCGTACATCTTTATATTACATGATTATTAAATATAAAATGTGAGATGTAACTGCATCTTTAACACTGTGATTTCACCAAACACATACATGCACGTGCACGCATATATTATTGTTAATACTATTATTATTATCATTATTATTATTTTCATTATCATTACTATTATTGTGGTTGTGGTAGTGGTAGTAGTAGTATAGTAGTAGTAGAAGTAGTAGTTGTTGTAGATATAGTAGAAGTAGTAGTCTTTTACTCGTACTTCTTACTTACTACCTACTTATTAAATGCGGAATTCGGAATGTGGAATGCGGAGAAATAGAAGTGCAGTAAATGTGAGCCAAATGGGCCATCGTAAAAAACAGCTGTATTTTTCATCAGTATTTGGACGTTTTTCAACCGACACCATATTCAAACAACAAAACAAGTTATAATGATACTCAGGCAGTAAGAATTTTGTTTATTCCTATTAGGAATTGATGTAGTTGATCAAGTTGTTCATTTCCCTAGTCATTTTTTAACTTGTTTTGCGTTGTCGTCGACGAGGAAATACGTTTCAGATGGTTTCCATATTAATGTCATATTTTTTTTTTTTTGGTCCAGACATTCAAAAACTTACCAGCCCGATGACGATAAACATAGAAAAAGAATTTGGTTAAGCACTAACAAGCTGTGACAGACTCTATTTATTTGTATGTAGTATGGTGCTTTCCTTACTCTAACTACCATTAATTTATCGGACGTTATAGAGTGATAAAGCTCCGCCCCTTTGTCTGTATTGAATTAAAAGATTTAATGATATGCATTCATCAAAGGCAATTCCACCGCCCATACTGCTGTAAACAGACGAGGAAAAGCTAGTACACTCAGCGGGGTTTGAACTCAGAACGAGTGCATGTGAAGCGATACCTACCGCTATCGCTCTGCGGCGAGACAGTAGTAACGCGCTTACAAACCTATCTATTTACATACACCCCCAACTGAGTCAGACTACACTACAATACTATGATATTGTGCATTGTCTTTGTTAGTTTGCGTACATGTGTCTGCCATGTACATAATTATGTCAATGTTTGTGTGTGTGCGCGCGTGTGTGTGTGTGTGTGCGTTTGTGATAGTCTGCGTGTGTCAGTCTGTGCGTATGGGGTTAGAAGTTATAATACCAATAGGTTAGAACATGTCAGATATATTACATTGTGTTCCCATGCTTTCCTGATAGCCTTATATGGTAAAATAAGCATATTTCACATTTTTTCATACCAATTTTCTTCCAGAATCATTCCATATTTTATCCTATATACTCAGTACATATGCCACAGACTAAATTATGGAATGGGAACATTAGACTAGAATGGAATGGAATGCGATTGGAATCAAAAGCTCATTCCATTCCAATTCCATTCCATCCCAGGTTTTAGACTATGCCGATACATGGTGCATTTAAACCATACCTTTTTTACCTTGACACCGGCAACGCAATTTCTCAAACAATTCGCTGTAAAACAGTTAATTGTTGTTGCAATTGTATATATGTATCGAGTAACTGACTATATACAAATAACACATTTATATCTCAAGTCAAATGTCTATAAATGCCGAAGATACAACAAAGTTAGTTTCAAATTTGTGAAAGTTTATTTTTGTCCGCCATGTTTGAACCAGAGCAACCATCCCCTTGCCGTGGGTTGAACTATAGTAGATTGATGACGTCATTCTGGTTAAACCATTGCGTATTCGATCTGACCATAGTTAAACTACGGCTACTATGGTTCGTGATTGAAGTCACTCATTATATTGCTAGGTTTGTTTACTTCTTAGTTTGAATAAACACTTGAATATGTTCAAATATACATTTTCATATCATCAATGTAGGGTACAGACCCAGTTGCGTTCAAGTACCCAAAAATGCCTTCCGTGTGCGCTCCGTTTGCATTCCGTTTGCATCTCATGTTTATGAATGCATTTTTTAAAATGCAAATCATTTGCCTTTTTGAATGCATTCAGCGTTTATAAACGAAACTATGCGTTCATTTAAATGCACGGAACGAACGCAACATAATGTGTGCGTTTAAATGCACAAACGGAGAAAATGCATTTGCGTTCGTTCGTTCAGCGTTTACCAATCGCAACATTTCTGACGATTAAACTACGCATGATATCCAGCCATGCGATTCTTTTTTTTTTTTTTTTTTTTTTTTGGCCCACCTTCTCAACCCCTTATATCTGCTCCTTTCTTTCGCCTCCCCTCACTCCGTCTTCCGCCAGCTCTGCTGTTGTCCCTCCTACTAGATGGTGATCTGTTCTGACATACTTTCTGCTGAAGCCTCGCTGTGTATTCCGTTTCTGCGACGACTCTCGCTGTTCACCCGCAGTTCACCTGATTTTTCTCTTTTTTCCTTCGGATTGTACTGTTTCTGGGACATTGCTGATATGTCTTCTGTTATTGTCTATTGCTGTGAAACAGCCTCCCCCTAGTACTCCATGGTACTCCATTCAAGCTACTATGCCACTACTAGGCTACTGGCCACTGCATACTTTAGACGCGCCATACGAAGAACCAACGAATTTCTGTCTACTGCTTCCCTTCTTTCAGTCATGCGATTCTTACCACGAGTCGGCGACTAATGTTTGTGATTATATTGAAGAATGTGTCCTTCGGTTGACATTATTTGGTGGTGCATATTGATGATTATTCTGTTTTCTTCCGGGACTTCATTTATGTACTTAAAAGGATAATATTGAAAGTTATCCGAAATAGCGAAATGCATTTGCGTTCGTTTCGTTTGTTGCGTTCGTTTCGTTCGTTCCGTTCGTTTTCAGCGTTTAACGTTTTAAAAAATGCATTCTTCGTTCGTTGTTTCAAACGCTGAACGCTATAAACGAACGAAACAAACGCAACGAACGAAATGAATTTTTAAAATATAGATTGTGCAACGTTCATACTGCATTCGTTCTGCGTTCATTCTGCGTTCATTTTCCGTTCGTTCGGCGTTCGTTCTGCATTTATTTGGGGTACTTGAACGCAACTGGGTCTAATAAATCAAGACATCATTAACGAGTTTAATACTTAGTTGCTTTACCAGTACATACGGACAAGTGGTCTGAAAATGACGTATATAGTTTGATAAACATAGAAATAGGCAAGGCATTGTTTACCTCTGTGTATTGTTGGTGTCAAAGAGACAGGCCTGAATAAGTCCTGCAGCAGTACAGTCAGGGTCATCATCTCTTGGCTATGAAGTAAACAAAACCGATGACATACATTCCAGCATAGTATCCGCCAAGTAAAGAAGCATGTTATAATTTAATACTGTGTTTGTGACTAACTGCCTTGGCGTTAACAATACTAAACTATCTTGTAAAAAGAGGCACAAGTCAAGTGTGTCATCATCTATAATATGTCGGGAATTGTAAACGCCATATGAAAAGTGTTAGATGCCTTTGAAAAACATGAACTTGATATCGGGTCAACCCAGGGGCACAATGAGGGAGATGTGGTATTTTGGTTTATTTTAGTAACATTGGGTGTCTTGAATGTAACACAAATCTGAACGAGTAATATCCAAGGAAAATAGTATTTTTGTAACCAAGTTTCAATGTAACACAGAGAAAACAAATTTTACTCCTCACATGTATTTATATAACGCTTCAAATGTCATGTCAATGATCAGTAGAATAAACATTTTCATAAAAATGCAATAAATTATGCGAAGTACTTTAAAATATTAATCATGATGTTAAAACCAAGACTACGATGAACGCCAACTTACATTATCGTCAAGATGTACAATTGTAGATAAGTGGTTTCTGAAAGTGTCCACTGGATCTACTTGATCAAGTCCGCCAAAGTTTCTTTTGATGGCGTGAAGCATCTGGCACCAGGTAGGGCGTCTGCCAGATTTCTCAACAAATGAGTATATCATTTTCACCAAACTGAAAACAACAACATGAAAAGGTTCTAGATTGTATAGATATTGTGCAGCATGTTTACAGCAAAATTATACTTGACTAAGGTAACAAGCAGAATTAATATTCCGCGCCTTTATACACTGTTACAATACTAATAAAACTTAAAACTATAAAGGGCAATAGCTCATGTCATTTCTATTTGATGTTATATAATGTTGCAGAACAAGTTGGTAATGTGGCTACTATACTTTTTGAGAAGAAGGTCGACACATTTTACCAATATAAGAATAATTAAAAATATAAAGGACAATAACTCTTATCACTTTTTAAATATGTATCTGCCCTTGTTTCCTACACATCTTAATATGTTATCGATGTTGCACACCAAGTTTGGTACAGGTAATTCCTTAACTTTATTGGACTTGTCTTTCTTTGCATCCTACACATAACACATGTATTTATATGATAGTCGTAGTGGACACCAAATTTGGTATAGGTATTTAACCAGTAACCAATATACATATATATAGTTCTTTCTTTGAATTAAGACCATTTCATTTATGTGACAAATGCGAGTACTTTCAGGCTGATCTGGGTTTACAATGGACGCCAAGGCTACTATATACGTGCTTAGCGGGTTAAGGGTTAAAGAAGGAAGTGACATAAGTTCCTGATGGATGGACGGACAATGCCATTTCTATACCTCCATTATAGCTGCATACATCTGATTCTTATGCTTTTAAACTCTAAGACAAACGACAATTTACCTGTAAAAGTCTCTTAGACC
>JAWPHD010024812.1:0-18156 GCA_037043455.1 Cyrtodaria siliqua | reverse complement strand
ATGAACGGAATATATATGTGTAAGAACTGAAATATATAGTGTAAGAACGGAATATATATGCGTAAGAATGGAATATATATGTGTAAGAACTGAATATATTGTGTAAGAACTGAATATATATGTGTAAGAACGGAATATATATGCGTAAGAACGCAATATATATGAGTAAGAACTGAATATATATGCGTAAGAACTGAATATATATGCATAAGAACGGAATATATATGCGTAAGAACGGAATATATATGTGTAAGAACTGAATATATATGCGTAAGAACGGAATATATATGCGTAAGAACGGAATATATAAGCGTAAGAACGGAATATATATGGGTAAGAACTGAATATATATTTGTAAGAACTGAATATATGTGTAAGAACTAAATATATATGTGTAAGAACTGAATATATATGTGTAAGAACTGAATATATATGCGTAAGAATGGAATATATATGAGTAAGAACTGAATATATGTGTAAGAACTGAATATATGTGTAAGAACTGAATATATATGTGTCAGAACTGAATATATATGCGTAAGAACTGAATATATATGCGTAAGAACGGAATATATATGCGTAAGAACGGAATATATATGTGTAAGAACTGAATATATATATGTAAGAACGGAATATATATGCGTAAGAATGGAATATATATGTGTAAGAACTGAATATATACGTGTAAGAACTGAATATATATGTGTAAGAACTGAATATATATGTGTAAGAACGGAATATATATGCGTAAGAACGGAATATATATGAGTAAGAACTGAATATATATGTTGTAACAACTAAATATATATGCGTAAAAACTGAAAATAAATGCGTAAGAACTGAATATATGCGTAAGAACTGAATATATATGCGTAAGAACTGAATATATATGCGTAAGAACTGAATATATGCGTAAGAACGGATTTTATGTGTGTAAGAACTGAATATATATGTGTAAGAACTGAATATATATGTGTAAGAACTGAATATATATGTGTAAGAAGTGAATGTATATGCGTAAGAACTGAAAATATATGCGTAAGAACTGAATATATATGCGTAAGAACTGAATATATATGCGTAAGAACTGAATATATATGCGTTAGAACGGAATATATATGCGTAAGAACGGAATATGTATGCGTAAGAATGGAATATATATGCTTAAGAACGGAATATATATGTGTAAGAACTGAATATATATGTGTAAGAACTGAATATATATGCGTAAGAACGGAATATATATGCCTAAGAACTGAATATATATGCGAAAGAACTGAATATATATGCGAAAGAACTGAATATATATATGCGTAAGATCTGAATATATATGCATAAGAACTGAATATATATGTGTAAGAACTGAATATATATGCGTAAGAACGGAATATATATGCGTAAGAACTGAATATATATGTGTAAGAACTGAATATATATGTGTAAGAACTGAATATATATGTGTAAGAACTGAATATATATGTGTAAGAACGGAATATGTATGTGTAAGAACGGAATATATGTGTAAGAACTGAATATATATGTGTAAGAACTGAATATATATGCGTAAGAACGGAAAATATATGTGTAAGAACTGAATATATATGTGTAAGAACTAAATATATATGTGTAAGAACTTAATGTATATGTGTAAGAACTGAATATATATGCGTAAGATCGGAATATATATGCGTAAGAACGGAATATATATGCGTAAGAACTGAATATATATGTGTAAGAACTGAATATATATGCGTAAGAACGGAATATATATGCTTAAGAACGGAATATATAAGCGTAAGAACGGAATATATATGGGTAAGAACTGAATATATATGTGTAAGAACTGAATATATATGTGTAAGAACTAAATATATATGTGTAAGAACTGAATATATATGTGTAAGAACTGAATATATATGCGTAAGAATGGAATATATATGAGTAAGAACTGAATATATGTGTAAGAACTGAATATATGTGTAAGAACTGAATATATATGTGTCAGAACTGAATATATATGCGTAAGAACTGAATATATATGCGTAAGAACGGAATATATATGCGTAAGAACGGAATATATATGTGTAAGAACTGAATATATATATGTAAGAACGGAATATATATGCGTAAGAATGGAATATATATGTGTAAGAACTGAATATATACGTGTAAGAACTGAATATATATGTGTAAGAACTGAATATATATGTGTAAGAACGGAATATATATGCTTAAGAACGGAATATATAAGCGTAAGAACGGAATATATATGGGTAAGAACTGAATATATATGTGTAAGAACTGAATATATATGTGTAAGAACTAAATATATATGTGTAAGAACTGAATATATATGTGTAAGAACTGAATATATATGCGTAAGAATGGAATATATATGAGTAAGAACTGAATATATGTGTAAGAACTGAATATATGTGTAAGAACTGAATATATATGTGTCAGAACTGAATATATATGCGTAAGAACTGAATATATATGCGTAAGAACGGAATATATATGCGTAAGAACGGAATATATATGTGTAAGAACTGAATATATATATGTAAGAACGGAATATATATGCGTAAGAATGGAATATATATGTGTAAGAACTGAATATATACGTGTAAGAACTGAATATATATGTGTAAGAACTGAATATATATGTGTCAGAACTGAATATATATGCGTAAGAACTGAATATATATGCGTAAGAACGGAATATATATGCGTAAGAACGGAATATATATGTGTAAGAACTGAATATATATATGTAAGAACGGAATATATATGCGTAAGAATGGAATATATATGTGTAAGAACTGAATATATACGTGTAAGAACTGAATATATATGTGTAAGAACTGAATATATATGTGTAAGAACGGAATATATATGCTTAAGAACGGAATATATAAGCGTAAGAACGGAATATATATGGGTAAGAACTGAATATATATGTGTAAGAACTGAATATATATGTGTAAGAACTAAATATATATGTGTAAGAACTGAATATATATGTGTAAGAACTGAATATATATGCGTAAGAATGGAATATATATGAGTAAGAACTGAATATATGTGTAAGAACTGAATATATGTGTAAGAACTGAATATATATGTGTCAGAACTGAATATATATGCGTAAGAACTGAATATATATGCGTAAGAACGGAATATATATGCGTAAGAACGGAATATATATGTGTAAGAACTGAATATATATATGTAAGAACGGAATATATATGCGTAAGAATGGAATATATATGTGTAAGAACTGAATATATACGTGTAAGAACTGAATATATATGTGTAAGAACTGAATATATATGTGTAAGAACGGAATATATATGCGTAAGAACGGAATATATATGCGTAAGAACTGAATATATATGTGTAAGAACTGAATGTATATGTGTAAGAACTGAATATATATGCGTAAGATCGGAATATATATGTGTAAGAACGGAATATATATGCGTAAGAACTGAATATATATGTGTAAGAACTGAATATATGCGTAAGAACTGAATATATGCGTAAAAACGGAATATATATGTGTAAGAACGGAATATATATGCGTAAGAACTGTATATATATGTGTAAGAACTGAATATATATGTGTAAGAACTAAATATATATGTGTAAGAACTGAAAATATATGTGTAAGAACGGAATATATATGCGTAAGAATGGAATATATATGAGTAAGAACTGAATATATATGTGTAAGAACTGAATATATATGTGTAAGAACTGAATATATATGCGTAAGAACTGAATATATATGCGTAAGAACGGTAAGAACTGAATATATATGCGTAAGAACGGAATATATATGCGTAAGAACGGAATATATATGTGTAAGAACTGAATATATATGTGTAAGAACGGAATATATATGCGTAAGAATGGAATATATATGTGTAAGAACTGAATATATATGTGTAAGAACTGAATATATATGTGTAAGAACGGAATATATATGCGTAAGAACGCAATATATATGAGTAAGAACTGAATATATATGCGTAAGAACTGAATATATATGCATAAGAACGGAATATATATGCGTAAGAACGGAATATATATGTGTAAGAACTGAATATATATGCGTAAGAACGGAATATATATGCGTAAGAACGGAATATATAAGCGTAAGAACGGAATATATATGGGTAAGAACTGAATATATATGTGTAAGAACTGAATATATATGTGTAAGAACTAAATATATATGTGTAAGAACTGAATATATATGTGTAAGAACTGAATATATATGCGTAAGAATGGAATATATATGAGTAAGAACTGAATATATGTGTAAGAACTGAATATATGTGTAAGAACTGAATATATATGTGTCAGAACTGAATATATATGCGTAAGAACTGAATATATATGCGTAAGAACGGAATATATATGCGTAAGAACGGAATATATATGTGTAAGAACTGAATATATATATGTAAGAACGGAATATATATGCGTAAGAATGGAATATATATGTGTAAGAACTGAATATATACGTGTAAGAACTGAATATATATGTGTAAGAACTGAATATATATGTGTAAGAACGGAATATATATGCGTAAGAACGGAATATATATGAGTAAGAACTGAATATATATGTGTAACAACTAAATATATATGCGTAAAAACTGAAAATAAATGCGTAAGAACTGAATATATGCGTAAGAACTGAATATATATGCGTAAGAACTGAATATATATGCGTAAGAACTGAATATATGCGTAAGAACGGATTTTATGTGTGTAAGAACTGAATATATATGTGTAAGAACTGAATATATATGTGTAAGAACTGAATATATATGTGTAAGAAGTGAATGTATATGCGTAAGAACTGAAAATATATGCGTAAGAACTGAATATATATGCGTAAGAACTGAATATATATGCGTAAGAACTGAATATATATGCGTTAGAACGGAATATATATGCGTAAGAACGGAATATGTATGCGTAAGAATGGAATATATATGCTTAAGAACGGAATATATATGTGTAAGAACTGAATATATATGTGTAAGAACTGAATATATATGCGTAAGAACGGAATATATATGCCTAAGAACTGAATATATATGCGAAAGAACTGAATATATATGCGAAAGAACTGAATATATATATGCGTAAGATCTGAATATATATGCATAAGAACTGAATATATATGTGTAAGAACTGAATATATATGCGTAAGAACGGAATATATATGCGTAAGAACTGAATATATATGTGTAAGAACTGAATATATATGTGTAAGAACTGAATATATATGTGTAAGAACTGAATATATATGTGTAAGAACGGAATATGTATGTGTAAGAACGGAATATATGTGTAAGAACTGAATATATATGTGTAAGAACTGAATATATATGCGTAAGAACGGAAAATATATGTGTAAGAACTGAATATATATGTGTAAGAACTAAATATATATGTGTAAGAACTTAATGTATATGTGTAAGAACGGAATATATATGCGTAAGAACGGAATATATATGCGTAAGAACGGAATATATATGTGTAAGAACTGAATATATATGTGTAAGAACGGAATATATATGCGTAAGAACAGAATATATATGCGTAAGAACGGAATATATATGGGTAAGAACTGAATATATATGTGTAAGAACTGAATATATATGTGTAAGAACTAAATATATATGTGTAAGAACTGAATATATATGTGTAAGAACGGAATATATATGAGTAAGAATGGAATATATATGAGTAAGAACTGAATATATGTGTAAGAACTGAATATATATGTGTAAGAACTGAATATATATGTGTCAGAACTGAATATATATGCGTAAGAACTGAATATATATGCGTAAGAACGGAATATATATGCGTAAGAAAGGAATATATATGTGTAAGAACTGAATATATATATGTAAGAACGGAATATATATGCGTAAGAATGGAATATATATGTGTAAGAACTGAATATATACGTGTAAGAACTGAATATATATGAGTAAGAACTGAATATATATGTGTAACAACTGAATATATATGCGTAAAAACTGAAAATAAATGCGTAAGAACTGAATATATGCGTAAGAACTGAATATATATGCGTAAGAACTGAATATATATGCGAAAGAACGGAATATATGCGTAAGAACGGATTTTATGTGTGTAAGAACTGAATATATATGTGTAAGAACTGAATATATATGTGTAAGAACTGAATATATATGTGTAAGAACTGAATGTATATGCGTAAGAACTGAAAATATATGCGTAAGAACTGAATATATATGCGTAAGAACTGAATATATATGCGTTAGAACGGAATATATATGCGTAAGAACGGAATATGTATGCGTAAGAATGGAATATATATGCTTAAGAACGGAATATATATGTGTAAGAACTGAATATATATGTGTAAGAAATGAATATATATGCGTAAGAACGGAATATATATGCCTAAGAACTGAATATATATGCGAAAGAACTGAATATATATGCGAAAGAACTGAATATATATATATGCGTAAGATCTGAATATATATGAGTAAGAACTGAATATATATGTGTAAGAACTGAATATATATGCGTAAGAACGGAATATATATGCGTAAGAACTGAATATATATGTGTAAGAACTGAATATATATATGTAAGAACTGAATTTATATGTGTAGGAACTGAATATATATGTGTAAGAACGGAATATATATGTGTAAGAACGGAATATATATGCGTAAGAACTGAATATATGTGTAAGAACTGAATATATATGTGTAAGTACTGAATATATATGCGTAAGAACGGAATATATATGTGTAAGAACTGAATATATATGTGTAAGAACTGAATATATATGTGTAAGAACTGAATGTATATGTGTAAGAACTGAATATATATGCGTAAGATCGGAATATATATGCGTAAGAACGGAATATATATGCGTAAGAACTGAATATATATGTGTAAGAACTGAATATATGCGTAAGAACTGAATATATGCGTAAAAACGGAATATATATGCGTAAGAACGGAATATATATGCGTAAGAACGGAATATATATGGGTAAGAACTGAATATATATGTGTAAGAACTGAATATATATGTGTAAGAACTAAATATATATGTGTAAGAAATGAATATATATGTGTAAGAACGGAATATATATGCGTAAGAATGGAATATATATGAGTAAGAACTGAATATATATGTGTAAGAACTGAATATATATGTGTAAGAACTGAACATATATGTGTCAGAACTGAATATATATGTGTAAGAACTGAATATATATGCGTAAGAACGGAATATATATGCGTAAGAACTGAATATATATGTGTAAGAACTGAATATATATGTGTAAGAACGGAATATATATGCGTAAGAATGGAATATATATGTGTAAGAACTGAATATATATGTGTAAGAACTGAATATATATGTGTAAGAAATGAATATATATGTGTAAGAACGGAATATATATGCGTAAGAACGGAATATATATGAGTAAGAACTGAATATATATGTGTTACAACTGAATATATATGCGTAAGAACTGAATATATGCGTAAGAACTGAATATATATGCGTAAGAACTGAATATATATGCGTTAGAACGGAATATATGCGTAAGAACTGATTATATGTGTGTAAGAACTGAATATATATGTGTAAGAACTGAATATATATGTGTAAGAACTGAATATATATGTGTAAGAACTGAATGTATATGCGTAAGAACTGAATATAGATGCGTAAGAACTGAATATAGATGCGTAAGAACTGAATATATATGCGTAAGAACTGAATATATATGCGTAATAACGGAATATATATGAGTAAGAACGGAATATTTATTCGTAAGAATGGAATATATATGCGTAAGAACGGAATATATATGTGTTAGAACTGAATATATATGTGTAAGAACTGAATATATATGCGTAAGAACGGAATATATATGCGTAAGATTTGAATATATATGCGAAAGAACTGAATATATATGCGTAAGAACTGAATATATATGCGTAAGAACGGAATATATATGCGTAAGAACTGAATATATATGCGTAAGAACGGAATATATATGCGTAAGAACTGAATATATATGCGAAAGAACTGAATATATATGCGTCAGATCTGAATATATATGCGTAAGAACGGAATATATATGCGTAAGAACTGAATATATATGTGTAAGAACTGAATATATATGCGTAAGAACGGAATATATATGCGCAAGAACTGAATATATATGTGTAAGAAGTGAATTTATATGCGTAAGAACTGAATATATATGCGTAAGAACTGAATATATATGCGTAAGAACGGAATATATATGTGTAAGAACTGAATATATATGCGTAAGAACTGAATATATATGCGTAAGAACGGAATATATATTTGTAAGAACTGAATATATATGTGTAAGAACTGAATATATATGCGAAAGAACTGAATATATAAGCGTAAGATTGGAATATATATGTGTAAGAACTGAATATATATGTGTAAGACTTGAATATATATGTGTAAGAACTGAATATATATGTGACAGAACTGAATATAGATGCGTAAGAACGGAATATATATGTGTAAGAACTGAATATATAAGCGTAAGAACTGAATATATATGTGTAAGAACTGAATATATATGTGTAAGAACTGAATGTATATGCGTAAGAACTGAAAATATATGCGTAAGATCTGAATATATATGCGTAAGAACTGAATATATATGCGTAAGAACTGAATATATATGCGTTAGAACGGAATATATATCTGTAAGAACGGAATATGTATGCGTAAGAATGGAATATATATGCGTAAGAACGGAATATATATGTGTAAGAACTGAATATATATGTGTAAGAACTGAATATATATGCGTAAGAACGGAATATATATGCCTAAGAACTTAATATATATGCGAAAGAACTGAATATATATGCGTAAGAACTGAATATATATGCGTAAGAACGGAATATATATGCGTAAGAACTGAATATATATGCGTAAGAACGGAATATATATGTGTAAGAACTGAATGTATATGTGTAAGAACTGAATATATATGCGTAAGATCGGAATATATATGTGAAGAACGGAATATATATGCGTAAGAACTGAATATATATGTGTAAGAACTGAATATATGCGTAAGAACTGAAAATATGCGTAAAAACGGAATATATATGCCTAAGAACGGAATATATATGCGTAAGAACGGAATATATATGGGTAAGAACGGAATATATATGCGTAAAAACGGAATATATATGTGTAAGAACTGAATATATATGTGTAAGAACGGAATATATATGCGTAAGAATGGAATATATATGTGTAAGAACTGAATATATATGTGTAAGAACTGAATATATATGTGTAAGAACTGAATATATATGTGTAAGAACGGAATATATATGCGTAAGAACGGAATATATTTGAGTAAGAACTGAATATAAATGCCTAAGAACTGAATGTATGCGTAAGAACTGAATATATATGCGTAAGAACTGAATATATATGCGTAAGAACGGAATATATGCGTAAGAACTGATTATATGTGTGTAAGAACTGAATATATATGTGTAAGAACTGAATATATATGTGTAAGAACTGAATATATATGTGTAAGAACTGAATGTATATGCGTAAGAACTGAAAATATATGCGTAAGAACTGAATATATATGCGTAAGAACTGAATATATATGCGTAAGAACTGAATTTATATGCGTAATAACGGAATATATATGCGTACGAATGGAATATATATGCGTAAGAACGGAATATATATGTGTTAGAACTGAATATATATGTGTAAGAACTGAATATATATGCGTAAGAACGGAATATATATGTGTAAAAACTGAATATATATGCGAAAGAACTGAATATATATGCGTAAGAACTGAATATATATGCGTAAGAACGGAATATATATGCGTAAGAACTGAATATAGATGCGTAAGAACGGAATATATATGCGTAAGAACTGAATATATATGCGAAAGAACTGAATATATATGCGTAAGATCTGAATATATATGCGTAAGAACGGAATATATATGCGTAAGAACTGAATATATATGTGTAAGAACTGAATATATATGCGTAAGAACTGAATATATATGCGTAAGAACTGAATATATATGTGTAAGAACTGAATATATATGCGTAAGAACGGAATATATATGCGTAAGAACTGAATATATATGCGAAAGAACTGAATATATATGCGTAAGAACTGAATATATATGCGTAAGAACGGAATATATCTGCGTAAGAACTGAATATATATGCGTAAGAACGGAATATATATGTGTAAGAACTGAATATATATGCGTAAGAACTGAATATATGCGTAAGAAATGAATATATATGCGTAAGAACTGAATATATATGTGTAAGAACTGAATATATATGCGTAAGAACTGAATATATGCGTAAGAAATGAATATATATGCGTAAGATTGGAATATATATTTGTAAGAACTGAATATATATATGTAAGAACTGAATATATATGTGTAAGAACTGAATATATATGTGTAAGCACTGAATATATATGTGTAAGAACGGAGTTTATATGCGTAAGAACTGAATATATGCGTAAGATCTGAATATATGCGTAAAAACGGAATATATATGCGTAAGAACGGAATATATATGCGTAAGAACGGAATAAATATGGGTAAGAACTGAATATATATGTGTAAGAACTGAATATATATGTGTAAGAACTAAATATATATGTGTAAGAACTGAATATATATGTGTAAGAACGGAATATATATGCGTAAGAATGGAATATATATGTGTAAGAACTGAATATATGTGTAAGAACTGAATATATATGTGTAAGAACTGAATATATATTTGTCAGAACTGAATATATATGCGTAAGAACTGAATATATATGCGTAAGAACGGAATATATATGCGTAAGAACGGAATATATATGTGTAAGAACTGAATATATATGTGTAAGAACGGAATATATATGCGTAAGAATGGAATATATATGTGTAAGAACTGAATATATATGTGTAAGAGCTGAATATATATGTGTAAGAACTGAATATACATGTGTAAGAACGGAATATATATGCGTAAGAACGGAATATATATGAGTAAGAACTAAATATATATGTGTAACAACTGAAAATAAATGCGTAAGAACTGAATATATGCGTAAGAACTGAATATATATGCGTAAGAACTGAATATATATGCGTAAGAACGGAATATATGCGTAAGAACTGATTATATGTGTGTAAGAACTGAATATATAAGTGTAAGAACTGAATATATATGTGTAAGAACTGAATATATATGTGTAAGAACTAAATGTATATGCGTAAGAACTGAAAATATATGCGTAAGAACTGAATATATATGCGTAAGAACTGAATATATATGCGTAAGAACGGAATATATATGCGTAAGAACGGAATATATATGCGTAAGAACGGAATATATATGCGTAAGAACGGAATTGATATGTGTAAGAACTGAATATATATGTGTAAGAACTGAATATATATGTGTAAGAACGGAATATATATGCGTAAGAACGGAATATATATGCGTAAGAACTGAATATATATGCGAAAGAACTGAATATATATGCGTAAGAACTGAATATATATGCGTAAGAACGGAATATATATGTGTAAGAACGGAATATATATGCGTAAGAACGGAATATATATGCGTAAGAACTGAATATATATGCGAAAGAACTGAATATATATGCGTAAGATCTGAATATATATGCGTAAGAACGGAATATATATGCGTAAGAACTGAATATATATGTGTAAGAACTGAATATATATGCGTAAGAACGGAATATATATGCGTAAGAACTGAAAATATATGTGTAAGAACTGAATATATATGTGTAAGAACGGAATATATATGTGTAAGAACGGAATATATATGTGTAAGAACTGAATATATATGTGTAAGAACTGAATATATATGCGTAAGAACGGAATATATATGTGTAAGAACTGAATATATATGTGTAAGAACTGAATATATATGTGTAAGAACTGAATATATATGCGTAAGATCGGAATATATATGCGTAAGAACGGAATATATATGCGTAAGAACTGAATATATATGTGTAAGAACTGAATATATGCGTAAGAACTGAATATATGCGTAAAAACGGAATATATACGCGTAAGAACGGAATATATATGCGTAAGAACGGAATATATATGGGTAAGAACTGAATATATATGTGTAAAAACTGAATATATGTGTAAGATCTACATATATATGTGTAAGAACTGAATATATATGTGTAAGAACGGAATATATATGCGTAAGAATGGAATATATATGAGTAAGAACTTGATATATATGTGTAAGAACTGAATATATATGTGTAAGAACTGAATATATATGCGTAAGAACTGAATATATATGCGTAAGAACGGAATATATATGCGTAAGAACGGAATATATATGTGTAAGAACTGAATATATATGTGTAAGAACGGAATATATATGCGTAAGAAAGGAATATATATGTGTAAGAACTGAATATATATGTGTAAGAACTGAATATATATGTGTAAGAACTGAATATATATGTGTAAGAACGGAATATATATGCGTAAGAACGGAATATATATGAGTAAGAACTGAATATATATGTGTAACAACTGAATATATATGCGTAAAAACTGAAAATAAATGCGTAAGAACTGAATATATGCGTAAGAACTGAATATATATGCGTAATAACTGAATATATATGCGTAAGAACGGAATATATGCGTAAGAACTGATTATATGTGTGTAAGAACTGAATATATATGTGTAAGAACTGAATATATATGCGTAAGAACTGAATATATATGCGTAAGAAAGGAATATAGATGCGTAAGAACGGAATATATATGCGTAAAAATGGAATATATATGCGTAAGAACGGAATATATATGTGTAAGAACTGAATATATATGTGTTAAGAACTGAATATATATGCGTAAGAACGGAATATATATGCGTAAGAACTGAATATATATGCGAAAGAACTGAATATATATGCGTAAGATCTGAATATATATGCGTAAGAACGGAATATATATGCGTAAGAACTGAATATATATGTGTAAGAACTGAATATATATGCGTAAGAACTGAATATATATGCGTAAGAACTGAATATATATGTGTAAGAACTGAATATATATGCGTAAGAACGGAATATATATGCGTAAGAACTGAATATATATGCGAAAGAACTGAATATATATGCGTAAGAACTGAATATATATGCGTAAGAACGGAATATATCTGCGTAAGAACTGAATATATATGCGTAAGAACGGAATATATATGTGTAAGAACTGAATATATATGCGTAAGAACTGAATATATGCGTAAGAAATGAATATATATGCGTAAGAACTGAATATATATGTGTAAGAACTGAATATATATGCGTAAGAACTGAATATATGCGTAAGAAATGAATATATATGCGTAAGATTGGAATATATATTTGTAAGAACTGAATATATATATGTAAGAACTGAATATATATGTGTAAGAACTGAATATATATGTGTAAGAACTGAATATATATGTGTAAGCACTGAATATATATGTGTAAGAACGGAGTTTATATGCGTAAGAACTGAATATATGCGTAAGATCTGAATATATGCGTAAAAACGGAATATATATGCGTAAGAACGGAATATATATGCGTAAGAACGGAATAAATATGGGTAAGAACTGAATATATATGTGTAAGAACTGAATATATATGTGTAAGAACTAAATATATATGTGTAAGAACTGAATATATATGTGTAAGAACGGAATATATATGCGTAAGAATGGAATATATATGTGTAAGAACTGAATATATGTGTAAGAACTGAATATATATGTGTAAGAACTGAATATATATTTGTCAGAACTGAATATATATGCGTAAGAACTGAATATATATGCGTAAGAACGGAATATATATGCGTAAGAACGGAATATATATGTGTAAGAACTGAATATATATGTGTAAGAACGGAATATATATGCGTAAGAATGGAATATATATGTGTAAGAACTGAATATATATGTGTAAGAGCTGAATATATATGTGTAAGAACTGAATATACATGTGTAAGAACGGAATATATATGCGTAAGAACGGAATATATATGAGTAAGAACTAAATATATATGTGTAACAACTGAAAATAAATGCGTAAGAACTGAATATATGCGTAAGAACTGAATATATATGCGTAAGAACTGAATATATATGCGTAAGAACGGAATATATGCGTAAGAACTGATTATATGTGTGTAAGAACTGAATATATAAGTGTAAGAACTGAATATATATGTGTAAGAACTGAATATATATGTGTAAGAACTGAATGTATATGCGTAAGAACTGAAAATATATGCGTAAGAACTGAATATATATGCGTAAGAACTGAATATATATGCGTAAGAACTGAATATATATGCGTAAGAACGGAATATATATGCGTAAGAACGGAATATATATGCGTAAGAACGGAATTGATATGTGTAAGAACTGAATATATATGTGTAAGAACTGAATATATATGTGTAAGAACGGAATATATATGCGTAAGAACGGAATATATATGCGTAAGAACTGAATATATATGCGAAAGAACTGAATATATATGCGTAAGAACTGAATATATATGCGTAAGAACGGAATATATATGCGTAAGAACGGAATATATATGCGTAAGAACGGAATATATATGCGTAAGAACTGAATATATATGCGAAAGAACTGAATATATATGCGTAAGATCTGAATATATATGCGTAAGAACGGAATATATATGCGTAAGAACTGAATATATATGTGTAAGAACTGAATATATATGCGTAAGAACGGAATATATATGCGTAAGAACTGAAAATATATGTGTAAGAACTGAATATATATGTGTAAGAACGGAATATATATGTGTAAGAACGGAATATATATGTGTAAGAACTGAATATATATGTGTAAGAACTGAATATATATGCGTAAGAACGGAATATATATGTGTAAGAACTGAATATATATGTGTAAGAACTGAATATATATGTGTAAGAACTGAATATATATGCGTAAGATCGGAATATATATGCGTAAGAACGGAATATATATGCGTAAGAACTGAATATATATGTGTAAGAACTGAATATATGCGTAAGAACTGAATATATGCGTAAAAACGGAATATATACGCGTAAGAACGGAATATATATGCGTAAGAACGGAATATATATGGGTAAGAACTGAATATATATGTGTAAGAACTGAATATATGTGTAAGATCTACATATATATGTGTAAGAACTGAATATATATGTGTAAGAACGGAATATATATGCGTAAGAATGGAATATATATGAGTAAGAACTTGATATATATGTGTAAGAACTGAATATATATGTGTAAGAACTGAATATATATGCGTAAGAACTGAATATATATGCGTAAGAACGGAATATATATGCGTAAGAACGGAATATATATGTGTAAGAACTGAATATATATGTGTAAGAACGGAATATATATGCGTAAGAAAGGAATATATATGTGTAAGAACTGAATATATATGTGTAAGAACTGAATATATATGTGTAAGAACTGAATATATATGTGTAAGAACGGAATATATATGCGTAAGAACGGAATATATATGAGTAAGAACTGAATATATATGTGTAACAACTGAATATATATGCGTAAAAACTGAAAATAAATGCGTAAGAACTGAATATATGCGTAAGAACTGAATATATATGCGTAATAACTGAATATATATGCGTAAGAACGGAATATATGCGTAAGAACTGATTATATGTGTGTAAGAACTGAATATATATGTGTAAGAACTGAATATATATGCGTAAGAACTGAATATATATGCGTAAGAAAGGAATATAGATGCGTAAGAACGGAATATATATGCGTAAAAATGGAATATATATGCGTAAGAACGGAATATATATGTGTAAGAACTGAATATATATGTGTAAGAACTGAATATATATGCGTAAAGATCTGAATATATATGCGTAAGAACTGAATATATATGCGAAAGAACTGAATATATATGCGTAAGAACTGAAATATATATGCGTAAGAACGGAATATATATGCGTAAGAACTGAATATATGCGTAAGAACTGAATATATATGCGTAAGAACTGAATAGATATGCGTAAGAACGGAATATATGCGTAAGAACTGATTATATGTGTGTAAGAACTGAATATATATGTGTAAGAACTGAATATATATGTGTAAGAACTGAATATATATGTGTAAGAACTGAATGTATATGCGTAAGAACTGAAAATATATGCGTAAGAACTGAATATATATGCGTAAGAACTGAATATATATGCGTAAGAACTGAATTTATATGCGTAATAACGGAATATATATGCGTACGAATGGAATATATATGCGGTAAGAACGGAATATATATGTGTTAGAACTGAATATATATGTGTAAGAACTGAATATATATGCGTAAAGAACGGAATATATATGCGTAAGAACTGAATATATATGCGAAAGAACTGAATATATATGCGTAAAGAACTGAATATATATGCGAAAGAACGGAATATATATGCGTAAGAACTGAATATATATGCGTAAGAACGGAATATATATGCCTAAGAACTGAATATATATGCGAAAGAACTGAATATATATGCGTAAGATCTGAATATATATGCGTAAGAACGGAATATATATGCGTAAGAACTGAATTATATGTGTAAGAACTGAATATATATGCGTAAGAACTGAATATATATGCGTAAGAACGGAATATATATGCGTAAGAACTGAATATATATGCGAAAGAACTGAATATATATGCGTAAGAACTGAATATATATGCGTAAGAACGGAATATATATGCGTAAGAACTGAATATATATGCGTAAGAACGGAATATATATGTGTAAGAACTGAATATATATGCGTAAGAACTGAATATATGCGTAAGAAATGAATATATATGCGTAAGAACTGAATATATATTGTGTAAGAACTGAATATATATGCGTAAGAACTGAATATATGCGTAAGAAATGAATATATATGTCGTAAGAACTGAATATATAGGTGTAAGAACTGAATATATATTTGTCAGAACTGAATATATATGCGTAAGAACTGAATATATATGCGTAAGAACGGAATATATATGCGTAAGAACGGAATATATATGTGTAAGAACTGAATATATATGTGTAAGAACGGAATATATATGCGTAAGAACGGAATATATATGTGTAAGAACTGAATATATATGTGTAAGAACTGAATATAGTGTAAGAACTGAATATATATGAGTAAGAACGGAATATATATGCGTAAGAACGGAATATATATGCGTAAGAAAAGAATATATATGCGTAAGAACGGAACTATATATAGGGTAAGAACTGAATATATATGTGTAACAACTGAATATATATGTGTAAAGAACTGAATATCCATGTGTAAGAACTGCATATATATGTGTAAGAACTGAATATATATGTGTAAAAAACGGAATATATATGCGTAAGAACGGAATATATATGTGTAAGAACTGAATATATATGTGTAACAACTGAATTATATGCGTAAAAACTGAAATAAATGCGTAAGAACTGAATATATGCGTAAGAACTGATATATATGCGTAATAACTGAATATATATGCGTAAGAACGGAATATATGCGTAAGAACTGATTATATGTTGTAAGAACTGAATATATATGTTAAGAACTGAATATATATGCGTAAGAACTGAATATATGCGTAAGTAAGGATTTAGATGCGTAAGAACGGAATATATATGCGTAAAAATGGAATATATATGCGTAAGAACTGAGTATATATGCGAAAGAACTGAATATATATGCGTAAGAACGGAAATATATGCGTAAGAACTGAATATTATGCGTAAGAACGGAATATATATGCGTAAGAACGGAATATATATGCGTAAGAACTGAATATATATGCGTAAGAACTGAATATGTATGTGTAAGAACTGAATATATATGTTTAAGAACTGAATATATATGTGTAAGAACTGAAATATA
>JAWPHD010024811.1:15000-18161 GCA_037043455.1 Cyrtodaria siliqua | reverse complement strand
ACACATATATGTTCAGTTCTTACACATTTATATTCCGTTCTTACACGTACATATTCCGTTCTTACACATATATTCCGTTGTTACACATATATATTCACTTCTTACACATAATATATATCCGTTCTTACACATATATATTCCGTTCTTACACGTACATATTCCGTTCTTACACATATATATTCCGTTCTTACACGTACATATTCCGTTCTTACACATATATATTCCGTTCTTACACATATATATTCCGTTCTTCCACATATATATTCATTTCTTACACACATATATAGTTCTTAAACATATATATTCCGATCTTCCACGTATATACACATATATATTCCGTTCTTACGCATATATATTCAGCTCTTACACATATATAATTCCGTTCTTACACGTACATATTCCGTTCTTACACATATATATACCGTTCTTACACATATATATTCCGTTCTTACGCATATATATTCAGTTCTTACACATATATATTCAGTTCTTACACATATATATTCAGTTCTTACGCATATATATTCAGTTCTTACGCATATATATTCAGTTCTTACACATATATATTCAGTTCTTACACATATATATTCAGTTCTTACACATATATTTTCAGTTCTTACACATTTATATTCCGTCCTTTCACATATTTATTCCGTTCTTACACATATATATTCCGTTCTTACACATATATATTCCGTTCTTACACATATATATTCCGTTCTTACGCATATATATTCAGTTCTTACACATATATATTCAGTTCTTACATATATATTCAGTTCTTACGCATATATATTCAGTTCTTACACATATATATTCAGTTCTTACACATATGTTCCGTTTTTACACATATATATTCCGTTCTTACACATATATATTCCGTTCTTACACATATATATTCCGTTCTTACACGTATATATTCCGTTCTTACACATGTATATTCCGTTCTTACACATATATATTCCATTCTTACGCATATATATTCCGTTCTTACGCATACATATTCCGTTCTTACGCATATATATTCAGTTCTTACGCATATATATTCAGTTCTTGCACATATATATTCAGTTCTTACACATATATATTCAGTTCTTACACATATATATTCAGGTCTTACACATATATATTCCGTAGTTACACATATTTATTCCGTTATTACACATATATATTCCGTTCTTACACATATATATTCAGTTCTTACACATATATGTTCAGTTCTTACACGTACATATTCCGTTCTTACACATATATTTTCCGTTCTTACATATATATATTCCGTTCTTACACATATATATTCAGTTCTTAAAGATATATATTCCGTTCTTTCACATATATACACATATATATTCCGTTCTTACACGTACATATTCCATTCTTACACATATATATTTAGTTCTTACGCATATATATTCCGTTCTTACACATATATATTCCGTTCTTACACATACATATTCCGTTCTTACGCATATATGTTCAGTTATTACGCATATATGTTCAGTTCTTACACATATATGTTTAGTTCTTACACATATATATTCAGTTCTTACACATATATATTCACATCTTAGACATATATATTCCGTTCTTACACATATATGTTCTGTTCTTACACATATATATTCCATTCTTACACATATATATTCCGTTCTTACACATATATAAATTATTCAGTTCTTACACATATATATTCACTTCTTAGACATATATATTCCGTTCTTACACATATATATTCTGTACTTACACATATATATTCCGTTCTTACGCTAATATATTCAGTTCTTACGCATATATATTCAGTTCTTACACATATATATTCAGTTCTTACGCATATATATTCAGTTCTTACACATATATATTCAGTTCTTACACATATATATTCAGTTCTTACGCATATATATTCCGTTCTTACAAATATATATCTTACACATATATTCCGTTCTTACACATATATATTCAGTTCTTACACATATATATTCCGTTCTTACACATATATATTCCGTTCTTACGCAAATATATTCAGTTCTTACGCATATATATTCCGTTCTTACGCATATATATTCAGTTCTTACGCATATATATTCAGTTCTTACGCATATATATTCAGTTCTTACGCATATATATTCAGTTCTTACGCATATATATTCAGTTCTTACACATATATATTCAGTTCTTACAAATATATTCAGTTCTTACACATATATATTCAGTTCTTACACATATATATTCCGTTCTTACACATATATATTCCGTTCTTACTCGTATATATTCAGTTCTTACACATATATATTCACTACTTACACATATATCTTCCGTTCTGACACATATATATTCAGTTCTTGCAGATATATATTCAGTTCTTACGCCTATATATTCAGTTCTAACGCATATATATTCAGTTCTTACGCATATATATTCCGTTCTTACACGTACATATTTCGTTCTTACACATATATATTCCGTTCTTACACATATATATTCCGTTCTTACACATATATATTCAGTACTTACACATATATATTCACTTCTTACACATATATATTCAGTTCTTACACATATATTCCGTTCTTACACATATATACACATATATATTCCGTTCTTACACATACATATTCCGTTCTTACACGTACATATTCCGTTCTTACACATATATATTCCGTTGTTACTCATATATATTCCATTTTTACGCATATATATTCAGTTCTAACTGATATATATTCACTTCTTACACATATATATTCAGTTCTTACACATATATTCCATTCTTACACATATATACATATATATTCCGTTCTTACAAAAACATATTCCGTTCTTACACGTACATATTCCATTTTTACACATATATATTCCGTTGTTACACATATATATTCAGTTCTAACTCATATATATTCAGTTCTTACACATATATATTCAGTTCTTACAAATATATATTCAGTTCTTACACATATATATATTCAGTTCTTACACATATATATTCAGTTCTTACTCAAATATATTCCGTTCTTACACATATATATTCCGTTGTTACTCATATATATTCCGTTTTTACGCATATATATTCAGTTCTTACTCATACATATTCACTTCTTACACATATATATTCAGTTCTTACACATATATTCCGTTCTTACACATATATACATATATATTCCGTTCTT
>JAWPHD010024811.1:5000-10000 GCA_037043455.1 Cyrtodaria siliqua | reverse complement strand
CTGTATGTATGTTCGCCTGTCTGTCTGTCTGTCTGTCTGTCTGTCTGGCCTGTCTGGGTCTCTGTCTGGCCTGTCTGGCTCTCTGTCTGGCCCTCTGTATGGCCCTCTGTCTGTCTGGCCTGTCTGACTGGCCTGTCTGACCTGTCTGACCTGTCTTTCTGTATGTCTGTATGTCTGTCTGGCCTGTCTGGGTCTCTGTCTGGCCAGTCTTGCTCTCTGTCTGGCCCTCTGTCTGGCCCTCTGTATGGCCCTATGTCTGTCTGTCTGTGTATCTGTCTGTCTGTCTGTCTGTCTGTCTGTCTGTCTGTCTGTCTGTCTGTCTGTCTGTCTGTCTGTCTGTCTGTCTGTCTGTCTGTCTGTCTGTCTGTCTGTCTGTCTGTCTGTCTGTCTGTCTGTCTGTCTGTCTGTCTGTCTGTCTGTCTGTCTGTCTGTCTGTCTGTCTGTCTGTCTGTCTGTCTGTCTGTCTGTCTGTCTGTCTGTATGTCTGTCTGTCTGTCTGTCTGTCTGTCCTGTCTTGGTCTCTGTCTGGCCTGTTTGGCTCTCTGTCTGCCCCTCTGTCTGGCCCTCTGTCTGTCTGACCTGTCTGGCTGGCTGTCTGTCTGGCTGTCTGTCTGTCTGGCTGTCTGGCTGTCTGTCTGTCTGTCTGTCTATCTATCTGTCTGTCTGTCTGTCTGTCTGTCTGTCTGTCTGTCTGTCTGTCTGTCTGTCTGTCTGTCTATCTGTTTGTCTGTCTGTCTGTCTGTCTGGCTGTCTGTCTGTCTGGCCTGTCTGGGTCTCTGTCTGGCCTGTTTGGCTCTCTGTCTGCCCCTCTGTCTGGCCCTCTGTCTGTCTGACCTGTCTGGCTGGCTGTCTGTCTGGCTGTCTGTCTGTCTGGCTGTCTGGCTGTCTGTCTGTCTGTCTGTCTATCTATCTGTCTGTCTGTCTGTCTGTCTGTCTGTCTGTCTGTCTGTCTGTCTGTCTATCTGTTTGTCTGTCTGTCTGTCTGTCTGGCTGTCTGTCTGTCTGGCCTGTCTGGGTCTCTGTCTGGCCTGTCTGGCTCTCTGTCTGGCCCTCTGTCTGGGTCTCTGTCTGTCTGTGTGTCTGGCCTGTCTGACCTGTCTGTCTGTTTGTCTGTCTGTCTGTCTGTCTGTCTGGCATGTCTGGGTCTCTGTCTGGCACACTGTCTGGCCTGCCTGTCTGTCTGTCTGTCTGACTGTCTGTCTGTCTAATCTGTCTGGTTCTCTGTCTGTATGTCTGTCTGTCTGTCTGGCCTGTATGTCTGTCTGGCCTGTCTGTCTGTCTGTCTGTCTGTTTGTCTGCCTGTCTGTCTGTCTGTCTGTCTGTATGTCTGTCTGTCTGTCTGTATGTCTGTCTGTCTGTCTGTCTGTCTGTCCTGTCTGAGTCTCTGTCTGGCCTGTCTGGTTCTCTGTCTGGCCCCTCTGAGTGGCCCTCTGTCTGGCCCTCTGTCTGTCTGGCTGTCTGTCTGTCTGTCTGGCCTGTCCGGCTGTCTGGCTGTCTGTCTGTCTGTCTGTCTGTCCTGTCTGGGTCTCTGTCTGGCCTGTCTGGCTCTTTGTCTGGCCCTCTGTCTGTCCCGGTGTCTGTCTGTCTGTCTGGCCTGTCTGTCTGTCTGTATGTCTGTCTGTCTGGCCTGTCTGGGTCTCTGTCTGGCCTGTCTGGCTCTCTGTCTGGCCCTCTGTCTGGCCCTCCGTCTGTCTGTATGTCTGTCTGGCCTGTCTGACCTGTCTGTATGTCTGTATGTCTGTCTGGCCTGTCTGGGTCTCTGTCTGGCCAGTCTTGCTCTCTGTCTGGCCCTCTGTATGGCCCACTGTCTGTCAGTCTGTCTATCTGTCTGTCTGTCTGTCTGTCTGTCTGTCTGTCTGTCTGTCTGTCTGTCTGTCTGTCTGTCTGTCTGTCTGTCTGTCTGTCTGTCTGTCTGTCTGTCTGTCTGTCTGTCTGTCTGTCTGTCTGTCTGTCTGTCTGGCCTGTCTGGGTCTCTGTCTGGCCTGTTTAGCTCTCTGTCTGGCCCTCTGTCTGGCCCTCTGTCTGTCTGTCTGTCTGGCCTGTCTGACCTGTCTGTCTGTCTGTCTGTATGTCTGTCTGGCCTGTCTGTGTCTCTGTCTGGCCAGTCTTGCTCTCTGTCTGGCCCTTTGTATGGCCCTCTGTCTGTCTGTCTGTCTATCTGTCTGTCTGTCTGTCTGTCTGTCTGTCTGTCTGTCTGTCTGTCTGTCTGTCTGTCTGGCTGGCTGGCTGGCTGGCTGGCTGGCTGTCTGGCTGGCTGTATGTCTGTCCGGCCTGTCTGTCTGTCTTTCTGTCCGTCTGTCTGTCTGTATGTCTGTCTGTCCTGTCTGAGTCTCTGTCTGGCCTGTCTGGATCTATGTCTGGCCCTCTGTCTGGCCCTCTGTCTTTCTGGCCTGTCTGGCTGTCTGTCTGTCTGTCTGGCCTGTCTGGCTGTCTGGCTGTCTGTCTGTCTTGCCTGTCTGTCTGTCTGTCTGTCTGGCCTGTCTGGGTCTCTGTCTGGCCTGTCTGGCTCTCTGTATGGCCCACTGTCTGGCCATCTGTCTGTCTGTCTGTCTGGCCTGTCTGTATGTATGTATGTCTGTCTGTCTGTCTGTCTGTCTGGCATGTCTGGGTCTCTGTCTAGCCTGTCTGGCTCTCTGTCTGGCCCTCTGTCTGGCCCTATGTCTGTCTGTATGTCTGTCTGGCCTGTCTGACATGTCTGTCTGTATGTCTGTATGTCTGTCTGGCCTGTCTGGGTCTCTGTCTGGCATGTTTGGCTCTCTGTCTGCCCCTCTGTCTGGCCCTCTGTCTGTCTGACCTGTCTGGCTGGCTGTCTGCCTGTCTGTCTGGCTGTCTGGCTGTCTGTCTGTCTGGCCTGTCTGTCTGTCTGTCTGTCTGTCTGTCTGGCCTGTCTCGGTCTCTGTCTGGCCTGTCTGGCTCTCTGTCTGGCCCTCTGTCTGGCCCTCTGTCTGTCTGTCTGTCTGGCCTGTCTGACCTGTCTGTCTGTCTGTCTGTATGTCTGTCTGTCCTGTCTGGGTCTCTGTCTGGCCTGTCTGGCTCTCTGTCTGACCCTCTGTCTGGCCTTCTGTCTGTCTGTCTGTCTGTCTGTCTGTCTGTCTGTCTGTCTGTCTGTCTGTCTGTCTGTCTGTCTGTCTGTCTGTCTGTCTGTCTGTCTGTCTGTCTGTCTGTCTGTCTGTCTGTCTGTCTGTCTGTCTGTCTGTCTGTCTGTCTGTCTGTCTGGGTCTCTGTCTGGCACTCTGTCTGGCATGTCTGTCTGTCTGTCTGTATGTCTGTCTGTCTGTCTGTATGTCTGTCTGTCTGTCTGTCTGTATGTCTGTCTGTCTGTCTGTCTGTCTGTCTGTCTGTCTGTCTGTCTGTCTGTCTGTATGTCTGTCTGTCTGTCTGTCTGTCTGTCTGTCTAGCCTGTCTGTCTGTCTGTCTGTCTGTCTGTCTGTCTTGTCGGTCTGTCTTGTCTGTCTGTCTGTCTGTCTGTCTGTCTGTCTGTCTGTCTGTCTGGCCTGTCTGGGTCTCTGTCTGGCACACTGTCTGGCCTGCCTGTCTGCCTGTCAGTCTGACTGTCTGTCTGTCTAGCCTGTCTGGTTCTCTGTCTGTCTGTCTTTCTGTCTGTCTGACTGTCTGTCTGTCTGTCTGTCTGTCTGTCTGTCTGTCTGTCTGTCTTTCTGTCTGTCTGTCTGTATGTATGTCTGTCTGTCTGTCTTTCTGGCCTGTCTGGGTCTCTGTCTGGCCTGTATGGCTCTCTGTCTGACCCTCTGTCTGGCCCTCTGTCTGGCCCTCTGTCTGTCTGTCTGGCCTGTCTGTCTGTCTGTCTGTCTGTCTGGCCTGTCTGGGTCTCTGTCTGGCCAGTCTTGCTCTATGTCTGGCCCTCTGTCTAGCCCTCTGTCTGGCCCTCTGTCTGCCTGTCTGTCTGTCTGGCCCTCTGTCTGTCTGTCTGTATGTCTGTCTGTCTGTTGGTCTGTCCTGTCTGGGTCTCTGTCTGGCCTGTCTGGCTCTCTGTCTGACCCTCTGTCTGGCCCTCTGTCTGGGTCTCTGTCTGGCTCTCTGCCTGGCCTGTCTGGGTCTCTTTCTGCCTGTCTGTCTGTCTGTCTGTCTGTCTGTCTGTCTGTATGTCTGTCTGGCTGGCCTGTCTGGCTGTCTGGCTGTCTGTCTGTCTGGCCTGTCTGTCTGTCTGTCTGTCTTGCCTGTCTGGGTCTCTGTCTGGCCTGTCTGGGTCTTTGTCTTGTCCTCTGTCTGGCCCTCTGTCTGTCTGGCTGTTTGTCTGTCTGTCTGTCTGTCTGGCCTGTCTGGCTCTCTGTCTGGCATGTCTGGCTCTCTGTCTGGCCCTCTATATGGCCCTCTGTCTGTCTGTCTGTCTGTCTAGCCTGTCTGGCTCTCTGTCTTTCTGTATGTCTGTCAGACAGACAGAAAGACAGACAGACAGAGAACCAGACAGGCTAGACAGACAGACAGTCAGACTGACAGACAGAGGGCCATATAGAGGGCCAGACAGAGAGCCAGACATGCCAGACAGAGAGCCAGACAGGCCAGACAGACAGACAGACAGACAGACAGACAAACAGCCAGACAGGCCAGACAGACAGAGGGCCAGACAGAGGGCAAGACAGAGACCCAGACAGGCCAGACAGAGACCCAGACAGGCAAGACAGACAGACAGACAGGCCAGACAGCCAGACAGCCAGACAGCCAGACAGGCCAGCCAGACAGACATACAGACAGACAGACAGACAGACAGACAGACAGACAGACAGACAGACAGACAGGCAGAAAGAGACCCAGACAGGCCAGGCAGAGAGCCAGACAGAGACCCAGACAGAGGGCTGTTTGTCTGTCTGTCTGTCTGTCTGGCCTGTCTGGCTCTCTGTCTGGCATGTCTGGCTCTCTGTCTGGCCTGTCTGGCTCTATGTCTGGCCCTCTGTCTGGCCCTCTGTCTGGCCCTCTGTCTGTCTGTCTGTCTGTCTGTCTGGGTCTCTGTCTGGGTCTCTGTCTGGCACTCTGTCTGGCATGTC